>OZ010669.1:53099890-53366264 GCA_963932185.1 Troglohyphantes excavatus | reverse complement strand
GAATTGCTATGTAAATGTAGATAAAGGCGGGTTACCAAATGAGGTCGCATTCAAGTTATATCTCGCATTTTTTAAATGATTACAAAATGCTCTTCGTAGTAATTTTATAGACAACCTTTTGTTATGTTTTACAAACATGCTCGAAATGTTATGCCGGTTACATTTTACAAGCATGCTTGATTAAAATTTACGTTTTGGTTAACTCTAACATAAACGTTAAAAATGTATAGATGCCGGTAAATTTTTAAAATTTAAATAAACTAAATTTTTTTTTTATTAAAAAACTGTACACTATTAAGTATAAGTAGTTGAAAATAAGAAAAATGTACATGCCATGCTTATAAGGGCTTCGAATATACAAGTTTCCATTTTGTAAAAGACATGTACTCAAATATGAGTCAAAATTCGTACAATGAGCAAAAATAAGTAGGTGCTTGTATACACATGCTGCATTCATAAATCACATTCATTAAATATCGACAATTACAACTAAATATTACTGGGAATCAATCCCAAACCCTCATCTCCGCTGTCCAGTGCTTTATCCGTTAAGCTACCATAGCGACGTTAAGAAGTTATAAACAGAAGAAATGTTAAAAAAAAGTGTGGCAGGAAATGGGAAGTAAGATCATTGAGTTGTAATAACTCAGTTTCTATTTAAGCAATAGACATCAAATTATGTGGAAAACTATCTTCTAAACAAATATTTTAAGTATGTAAGGTCGCTTTGGTATGACGGCTTGAACAGTAGCTGAGATTAGCAATACTAAATCACACTGCTCATTGTTGAGAAAGTACGGTTACTTAAATTTGATTACGTCATCGCTCATTAGGATGCAATTGTACTTAAAAAAAGCAAGTACGTTCATGTACTCATTTTTAAGAACTTTGTTTTCACAGTGTAGGACGGATTGTTTCTACAAGCATTGGTAATTTCTTATGCTTTATTCTCAAGAGTTTGGTTTGCTGTCTGTCAATTGTATATTTATTAATGATTTATATGCATTTTGGCAACTTTTCTTAGATATTTGTTTTTAGTGGTCGTAGTTAAAAGAGGGACGTTTTTATGCAACCGGACGAAACGGAGGAACATTTATAGGTTGTCAAGAATAAATTTATTGAAATTATTAAAAAAAAATTGTTTTTAGAATAAGAGAGATAAATATTTAATTCCACGGTATTTCTAAAGAATATCGCAATATATATCCACTGTAAAAAAAAGTGCTTAAAAATGAGTACATGAACGTTCTTTTTCTTTAAGTACAATTGTATAGTACATGAGTGATGACGTACTCAAATTTAAACAATAATACATTTGCAAAAATGACTAATCTCAGCTTCTGTTCAAGCCATCTTAACAAAGCGATCTGGCTAAATTAAATTATTTGTTCAGAAGATGGTTTTCCACATTATTTGACATCGAATGTTTAAATGGAAACTGAGTTATTACAACTCAATTATCTTACTTCCCATTCTTTTGGCACACCTTTTGAACATTTCTTCGGTTTATAAGTTCTTCAAGTCGTCCTGTTAGTTTAACGGATAAGACGCTGCATTGCGGTGCCTGAGAATCTTTGTTCGATTCCCGGTGTCTTTGTTATAATAGTCGATATTTATTGAAAGTAATTTATGAACGCCGCCTTAGAGGCAAGCATTTGATTTTTTATTCATTTTTACTAATTTTCGATTACATGACTTTTGTCAAAAATGAAACTTATGTATCATAATCATATAATGTAATCAAGAATGAGTATATTTAAATTATTTTGGAATACGTATTTTTAACAGTGTATGCTCTGTTTTTCTATGTTTGCAAAGAATAAATACTTAAAAAAAATAACAATAATCACTGTTAACACTGATTCCGGTGGATCTTTTACCGCGTACAATTCTGTAATTCTTCGTTTCATGATATTTTCTTCTAAATCGGAACAATGAACACTTAAAGAAGTAATTCCTCAAAAGACAGGAATATTGCGACATTGCAAGTTCCTGGAATTCAAGATCCCACTCATTCTACTTTCTTATTCTTTGAAGGGTATCAAACCCTTCCACCGCGAATTCAAGTTCCAACGCGGCATTTTTCTTTGTTATCTTCGGAGCAATCGTGCTACTCGGAGATAATTTCCGTCCACTTATCTTTCGGTTTTGAGAGTTTTCTTTTGAATTATCAAACGTAACTCGCATAACCCATTGTTTCCATAGATTGGTCAGTTTAGCTCATGGAAGTGGTTTATATAAATATGAAAAAAATTGTTTATGCTATTGGCCTATGTTTTATTTAAAGCTAGTTGCTTTTTATAAAATATAAATTTAAATACAACAAATATTTACAATAATATATATTTATAAAAAACAATATGATATATGTATTGAAGTGTTTATAAGTATATTCTTGTTTTTTCCCAAGCAAATACTTTTGTTTAAAATAGCTTAAATGGGATATTTATTGTTTATTATCACAGTTATCATAAATAATTTTTCTATTTGCCGAATTTCGTATATACATGTCATCTAACTTTTACTAGTAGTTCCGGGAACAGTGGATCTCACCACCATAAAAAAACTGATCTTCCTTTGATATGGAACTATTAAAACGGTTACATATTGAAATGGAATAACAAAAATAAAACGGTCGCCATCTTAAAATGGAATAAAATATCTAAAAATAAACAAAAAAATTTACGTCGTTTTTCAATGACTTCAAGGAACATTCACGCCAAATTTGAAGAAAAACGAACAACGCCTTTGGTCGTGACTGCATAACAAAAAAAAATCTACATACAAACATACATATTCAAACAGGATCTCGCTAAAGCTCGGTTAATTATTTGTTTTGCGCAGACTAAAGTTAGTTCGAAGTACTTTTATTTTCGTATATTGCGAGAAACTTCGATCGAATGAGATATTTTTTTACAAACTGACTTCTGGCTTTTAAATAATTTTGAAAGTATCATCAAAACTTTTTTAATGTTTTTCCCATGATTGATAGACGAACATTAATAAAAAAGACAATCTAAACACTGATTTATGAACAGTCTGGTGCAGTTTTCGTCCGTGTCAAGCTTCAAAAATACAAGATAGTGTTCTCGGCTCTTTCCTTCAACGCTCTGAACTGTCGACAATAGCTCACTGTGCGGCTCTAGTTCGAGGTTATTTCAACCAATCTAAAAAAAAAATCATTAACGTCTAAACAATCTAAAATAACTAACAGATGCTGACTAAAAAAATTATTAAAAAATTTCGTGCATAGAATCAAACTCTATATAGGTCTGCACAGTGCGTAGTTTAAAAAAAATATTTAAAGTAGAACTTGGTCTCTTAGTAATTAATAATTTAAACTCTATTAGTATGAAGTTTAAATTTTTTTTGTTTAATTAATCGTCCAGATATTGTTATTATTGTTGATATAATTGTATATCTATTAATGTATTTATTTAAACTTTCTTTTTTTTCTTTTGGAAATGTTATTTTAAATAATCTCAAGTGCATGCCATTTAAAGTTGTCAAGTTTTCCTAAATTTTAAAATATCCGATTAATACTAATTCGTTATCTTCCAAATGAGAATTTTTAGTAATTTTTTTTTGTTACTCTATGTGGCTTTTTTAAGATGCTATATAATTTTTTTTTTAGAATACTATCGAGTATGTTTAGAAAACGTATATGTAAAGTTTAGCATTTTGTTTTAGTAAAACTTGTATCCATAATATATTCAGTAATATAAAAAAAAACCTAATTGCCAAACCAATGTCGAAGTTGTAAGAATTAAAAAAAAATGAAATTATGGATTATTACTAAGGAATAAACATCAAATAAGAACATTCTTTTGACGTATGTTTATTTAGATAAAACCTTTTACATATTGATTTTAAACACTATATTTTCATATAATTTGCAAGGAACCGTTTGGTAATTTCAGCTTGTTTTTCGTCATATTTATAACTTCATTATTAATGTAGCGATTTTCTTTTCCAAATTACAGACGCTTAGGATCTAATGTAACTGAAATATCCGCTAACGATCACTTTAGTGCGGGATTACCTACCAGATTCTGAAGTACTGTTTAGGGATGTAACGCGGTAGTTTACGTTGGTAATTGACACAAATTAAGGTAATCATGGTAATCAGTGATAGTGCACTGAGTTTATGCGAATTATGATTAATATCGATAATCGTTTGTTTTCTGCCTTTGAACGTATTTCCTTTAATGCCAAAAGTCATCGTAGCCGAAATCGATGTACTTAGATTAGAGCAGACGATTAAGTGATATAAATGAAATAACTTGATGTAATATTAAAATAAATATATATGTTAATGGGAAAAATAATAGTTAAATATAATTGACGTTATATTCCTTAAAAAGTAATTAAGTTAATTGATAGTTCGATTTTGTGTGTTGTGGTCGGTACCATAAAATATATTAAACTTTTCTGGAAGTAAGTTGATAAGTAATTATTTTTAATGAAATAATAAAAAGTAATGAAAGTAAATCGATTTAAAATTTTTAAGTCGTGTTTGTGATTTTTCCATTCATTTCGAAGTCACTTGAGTCTTTTAAAATATCTCCTAAAATTCAGTCTTTGTTTATGTAAACCCAATATACAAATAAAGATTAATAATGCACTTGGATATAAGGCATTCTAAATCACTTGTGTATTTTGATTTCTAGAGATAAATCTGTAATACCTATTTTCTAACAACTGGATTTATTTAATTGCATGGTAAAGTGAAGGGTGTTTAAGAATTATCATTACAACTGACACCCAATACAATCTAAAAGAAATAAGATAGCTAAGTTATGTTTCTTGTAAATGTAAGAGTATAGCATGAAGTATTATTTGATATAGTTAAAAAAAACTTTAATAATAATAAAAAAAGCTATATATTCTTTTTGATTTTAAATAAACCTGTACGTAACTGTTATGTAAAAAGAATGAAAATATATAAAAAAAATATTTTTGGAGCGGAAAAGACTAAGTAACTATAAATAACAGATAGGTAAATGTTTTATTCGAATACGCAAATAATAATAATAAAAAAATATTAAATGAACAAGAAAAACTTATACATTTTGATATTTTTGCAATGTAAAAATTTTATTTTTTAGAAAAATATTTCACATATATTAAACATGAAAATAATAAATATTTTCTCGTTGCCTTTCCATATCTAAAATTACTGACTTAATGCGTATCGTGAGCGAAACATTTTAAAGGCTTTTCTAGAAATTATCATCCGTTTTGGGAGATTCGGAGACTTATTTAAATAATGTCCCATGAAAGAGAGACGCCATCATTTTGATCCGCATTAATATAAATAAATGATTTTAAATTTCACTTCGACGTTTAACCAATCGATTTCTCCTTCAGCGTACCGTGACGTTTATTTGCGTGCATCTAATTTATATTAGGATCCGATTGTTGCATTCCTGACCGGGAGGGACGGGCTTCGGTTGCTCATTGGTTAATGGTAACTCAAACGTGGGCTCTGTTTACACTTAACATTTGATACCCATTTACGGGATTTTAATGATTAAATAGTCCATATTCCTGTAATGTTGGATTCATCGAAACAGCCGGTTTGTGTTACTCGTATCTAAACAGATGCATCACCAAAGATATTTGTTAATCGTATTAGTGTCGTACTAGATCTCACAATAGGATATTCATAACAATGATTCCAGAAGGAAATACCTTTATTCATTGCTTTGTTATTGTTTTGAATCATGGATCGATTACGTCTTTTCTGGTACCCAACTCTCCAAACTTCCACATCACGAACTATGTGAAGACATTTGAGTTGTCACGGTAGAATTAACGGATCCTAGGTCTCTCAATATAGCTAGCTACCTTCGGTCGGCCGAAACAGCCTCGAACTCGTAACCCCCCAATCAAGTGGATACCAGGCTATCACTATTTACAACAACTGTATTTGACTTATCATAACCGTTGCGCTATGTAGTTTATTTCAAAAGGTTATGATATATAGCAAATAAGTATAATCTATACTGTTAAAAATATGTATTCAAAAATAAGTAAAATGTACTCATTTTAAATTTCATTCGATGCTTATCATAACTCCGAATACAAAAGTTTCATTTTTGAAAAAAAGACATGTACTCAAAAATGAGTACAGTGAGTAAAAATGAATAAAAAGAGCAGTTGCTTGCCGAAATAGGCTGCCTTCATAAATAACTTTCAATTAATTACGACAATTACAACCAAGGCTTACCGAAAATCGAACCCAGCTCCTCAGGCACCGCAACCCAGTTGTACCCGTTCTACTACCAGCGCGACGTGAAGAAGTTATAAACAGAAGAACTGTTAAAAAGTTGTCCAAAATAATGTAAAGTAAGATATAACTCGCTTCCATTTCAGCATTTGACTTCAAATAATGTGGGAAACCATCTTCTGAGCAACTATTTTAAGTGTGTCAGGTTGCTGTGTTAAAATGGCTTGAACAGAAGCTGAGATTAGCAATATTAAATCACACTGCTTATTTTTGAGAATGTACTATTACTTAAATTTGAGTACGTCATCGCTCATTTACGATGCAATTGTACTCAAAGAAAAATAAATAGGTTCAGGTACTCATTTTTAAGTACCTTTTTTTTGCAGTGTAGTAATATCAATATTTCCTCATTATTTTAACAGCTTTGCAGCGTAGAAAATGACATAAAAACGTTCACTATTTTAAATGAAGTAAACAATTACAGTTTAATTTCTCGCTTGATATAAGTGAACATGTACTTGAAGAAAACTATATAAATAAAACTAGAAAAGAGATTAGCATTGAAATTTTATATCGGATGTCACTTTTTATAAAGTTAATTTTAATTGTCATTTAATACATGTTGTTCCTTTATCAGCCATTTCTTGTACGAAATGAAATCTAATTTTATTCTGATATCACCCTTGTTCGACAAGCCATTTTAATTCCAAAGAAAATCACTTTCTGTACTTCTAGGAAGGATTAAAAAGTCCTTCTTCAGAAGCTTTTAAGTTAAAAAAAATGTTAAAAAAAAGGAAACGCTGATAATTCGATGGAACGCTTAGCTATTATTTGCAAACGATAATTAATTTCCTTTGGCGTAACTACGATTTTTGTAGTTCGAAAAATAGTTTGTTTGAACTTCTTTGTTTAATTTATGCTGAAACGTCTTTTACAATAAAACAATTAATAATCATATTGTTCTTATTTGTATTTTTTTTCGCGAATTCTCAGTAATGGATTTTTAATACTTTTTATTTAAAGGTTATATTAAAAACAAGAAGTTAAAAAATTACGTGAAATACATGCTATGAACTTTTAAACATTATATTCGGATATTTTATAGTATAGTTTGTTCTTGTTTTAAGTTTGCCTGTATTAAAAATGTATGAATTAACTTCGGAGTGGAGAAATTTTACAAAATGTTCCTTTTTTTTTAGTTTTCAGAAAATAACTCACGGTATTGATGGTTTATTTAATTTTATAGCTTGATTTTACACTGTTAAAAATAGGTATTCAAAAATAAGTAAAATGTACATATTTTTGAATACATCCCAGCAAAAAAAGTCAGCATAAAACTTTCATCAAAATTTCGAAATTGAAGGTTTTATGCAGGAAAACTGCAGTTTTTTTTGAAGATCTATAAAATTAAAGGTTTTTGTTTCAATGTCCTTCATAAAAACCGCAAAAAACCTTCATAAAAACCTGCAAAAAACCTTCAATTTTTAATCATAAAGGGAAAATGCAGATATTTTAAAGGTTTTATGCTGGAAAATTAAAAACTTAAAAAAAACTGCAGTTTTTTGTTTCAATATCCTTTATAAAACCTTCAATTTCACAATTTTGATGAATGTTTCATGCTGACTTTTTTTGCTGGGATTCGATGCTTACCATGGTTCCGAATACATAAGTTTTAATTGTGAAAAATACATGTACTTAAAATGAGTACAATGGGTAAAATTGAGTAAAAAGAGCAGATGCTAGACTACATAGGCTGCCTTCATAAATCACTTTTAATAAACTTCGACAATAACAACCAAGACTTACCGGTAATCAAACCCAGGTCCGCACGCACTGTAGTCCAGAATCTTATCGGTTAAGCTACCAGGGTGACGCGAAGAAAATATAAACATTAATAATATTAAAAAGATGTGCCAAAATAATTGGAAGTAATGAGTTACCTGCACCTAATTGTTTTTTTTAAGTACAATTGCATCTTAAATGAGCGATGATGCACTCAAGTTTATGTAACTGTACTTTTTAAAAACTGAGCACTCTGATTTAACACTGATAATCTCAGCTTCTGTTCAAGTGATCTTAATGAAACCTGGCATATTTAAAATAATTGTTCAAAAAATGGTTTTCCACATTATTTGATGTCGTTTGCTTCAATAGAAACTGAGTAATGCCAACTCAATTATCTTACTTCCCATTCTTTTGGCACATCTTTTTAACATTGCTTGTGTTTATAATTTCTTCACATCGCCCTGGTAGATTAACGGATAACATTTAAAACGTGTTTTATCGCATTAAGGTGATTCGTGGGAAAACGTATATAACTTATACTATATGCGTTGGCACGCATACGGAATCAATTTAATTTTCTGAGACTTAACTTCAATGACATAATAAAAACTTGTTTTCAAGGAACAAAATGGTTTAGTTCGATGGAAAATTCGGAGGCGTATTCGACAATTTTATAATAAGATTTTTAGAAATATTTAATAATTTTTAGAGTTAAATGTCTTTTTCTGAAATGTCGATGATGTTTTAACGAAAACAACTATACGTAACAATAAAAAGACTTTCTTTTCATTGAAATGTGTTGTAGACAAACTAATTTTCAAAAAAGCAAATTCAAGTAAAGAGAAAAAACGTACAAAATAATTATATTTTAAATTTAAGAACTAGGGATTAAAAGTAAACAATATTTATGTCTGTAGTTACTCTTTGAAACTGCAATAATATGTAGGCGTTTTTCACTTAAGTATATAATTAATTTGTAATATTTTTCATTTTTAACGCGATTTTCCACGAAATTAATAGGAAAATACATAAAAAAATACACATAAAAAATTTACTTGTTCGTTTTTTTTATTTTGAATTTAAAACTTTCATTCCTTTAGTCAAAGCAGCTTTTCCTTTTAAAACATCCCTTTTGTATTTCTAGACACCTGTTGCTGCAAGTCCTGCTTTTCACGGGACATTTTTTTTAAACACTGGATTTCCAGACTTGTATTTGCATTTCGTGACAGCCTTCTTTGTTTAAAATTAGCGAAAAAACTTCAAAAAGTGAAAGAATCACAGAGGGAGGGAGGGAGAAATGTACAAAGAAGTTTTCCTTAACAAAAAGCTCAGGCGAAAAATCCGATTTGCGTTGAGTGACTGGCGCTTCTAAACTGTCTTTCAAAAGTATTTGCCTTCCATTTTTGTGTGTGCTCACAGAGTAACTCCCCAAATTAAATTTGAAAGTCTGTTTTCAGGTGAATTTCAATATACCCGTTCGTCTAAAACTTGTGGCATGGAGCTGTTCATTTTGGCTGTTGACTAAAAGAGGGGAACTGACATTTCATTTCATTGTCCTTTTCTGCTTTAAAAATTTATTTCAACAAATAACATTGACATGAATTACAGTTTAATATTGACTTAATTGCTAACTATCATATTTAAATCTTTACGCTTTAAAAAATGAATGAATACTGCTTATCTATACAACGTGAACTTGGTGAAAAACCACTAAGTAATTCATTGTTAAAAATAGGTATTTAAAAATAAGTAAAATGTACTCATTTTCGATGCTTATCATAGCTTCGAATACATGTTTCATTTTTGAAAAAACATGTACTAAAAAATGAATAAAAAGAGCAGTTGCTTGCTTACATAGGCTTTCTTCATAAATAACTCTCAATAAATACCAACAATTACAACCAGGACTTACCGGGAATCTAACCAAATCCGTCTACCTGATGTCGTACGCACCGAAATCCAGGGCCAAATCCAAAATTTTAATCCATTAAAATCCAATTAATTTTAACCCATTAAATATATAAAAATGCTCATTTTGTGCTTCATCTTTACCCATTTTAAGTAAAATGACAAAATTGACTCTTACCCTATTACAAGGCCTCCATTTGCCCAGTGGATAAAGGCGTTCAGCTGGTAATCAGAGGATTGCTAGTTCAAACACGTGCGATGTACTTAACAAAGAAAAGTAAAAAGTAGTGATCGAAAATTTGCCAGCTTTGCTACAAAAATATTAAAAAGTCGTTCAGAACATCCAACAAATTATACTGGCGTGTTTACGGAACTGGTGCGCGATACATCTAATCGCGGTCCAATCTTATCTGACGCCTATTGCGGTTGCGTCGGGTACCAGCTCAGGTGTTGTCCAAGTCATCTGACCATGGTTAAAAAATACGAGGCACCGTTCCCGGGTCTTTCCTTCGTGATAGGTTCCGAACCGTAACCAATCGCCCACTGTGCAGCTCTAGTGCGACGTTTATTAACGAAACCAAACCAAATTTAACCTATTACAAATGATAGTTTGCCATTTTAATGCCTTTTACAGATTATTAATCCTACCCGCATAATCGCACAACGTCAAAAACTACTCCACTCGGTTGACATTCATTAATTAACCTCTTCCCGAAGACGCACATCAAATTTGCTCAATGAAAAGTGCTCGTCGCTAATGCCAAAATACGACTACCTATAATGCATCAAAAGGTTAATTAAAACACTCATTTTAAAGCAAATAAAAATAAAGGGTGTTAGCTGCGGCACGGTACATAATACCCTCTCTGTTCTTGGTGTGAAATTGGTCTTGTTATGGATCTTGTGGAGACGCGTTATTATTATTATTATTCTAATAATAATTTACTTTGTTCTTTATCCTTTTGAATGGCTTTATCGATCAAGCGGCTTTTACGCCATGCGCCCCCTTAAAATATCAATTTATGCTTTTCTTTACTGCTCCTGATCCCCTTGAGTTATGTCTGCCTGACATGTGCCTAATGATGCGTACTCGAAATAATGCTTTTAAGAGGAGGGGGGAGTTTTATCGAGTGAATAATTTTAATAAAAAAGCTTTTATGACGCGTATAATAAAGTCTTTTTAAGAATAGCGCATGATTTTAAAGTAAATGTTTGAAGATGTGGAGGGTTTGTTTATTAAGGAGTCATTTATTTTGAAAATTGGATTAAGGCATATATATATATATATATATATATTGTCTTTTAAGGTTTTTTTCATATTTACATTTACTAAGGACGTATTTGTTAATGTAATTTATTTTATATTCATTTATTTCCATGTAATTTATTTTATATGCATTTATTTCCATGTAATTTATTTTATATGCATTTTTTCCGTGTAATTTGCTTCCATACAATTGCAATTGAACAGAGAATAATAATGCGTAGGGATATATTAAGTACACGTCGTAAAGCTATGCAAACGGGATATTGTCAATTGTTTGTGATATAAGAAGAAAAGATTCGGAAGTACTTTTTTTTTAAATTTTGAAGTACGCTTGGATTTCAGAAGTCCTTTTCAGACATGCACATTTACCTCCAAACTATCTCATCATCATCATCATCCACTTGTAGACATTCGAAGCGCAATAGATTTAACTTAGATTCTGAGATAGGACTTTAGAATTCCCTACTTCTATCAGTCTGTCAAAGTTTTAAATATAGTTAAACAGATTGGTTGTTTAAATTAACGTTACATGAGAGCTAGGTACAAGACTTTTGGCGACAATTCGATATATGTCCATAAGTAACGATTCTGGGACTTTGCCTAGTGATTTTGATTCTCGGTCTGATAACGGGGACAACATTTGAGCACCAACCCGACTTAAATTCTCACACCATGACTAATGTGAGTACATTTGACTGTCGGCATATTTGATGTACGCCACCCTCCAGAAATGGAAAAGGGGTACACTTTTTTAACCTTTAATTGGCTTCAAGTCAACAAAATGCCTTTCCCAATCCAGAAGTTACAGTTAGAGATCAATGGTTGGATATATGTTTTATGGTTTTTTGAGTATTTTGAATGTGTTTTCTTTGTTAAACAAAACACACAGCAGTTAGCATTTTCAACCTTTTATTTCGATTTCATGGACTGTAAACAATGCGAATTAAGCTGCAGTTAAAGTTGCAGTTACAAAATATTAACCAAAATATCAATATACACATGCTGCCATCTATATCGACATTACAAAAGCAATTGTATCAAACAATATCTTTAGCACCGCTCCACTCTAGTTAAACCTGAACAAGTTTTCGCACTCACCATACGTTTTTGGAATGACGACATTCCGTTTGACTCGATGGAACCATTGTGAGTGACGGGCTTAACACACAGTAGAATCGAGACTGCTCAGGGGAGTCTATTAGTCTGCCAAATAATTAGCAGTTTCTTAAATGAGCTTAAATTTAGTTAAATGATAATTACAATATGTGATTTGCGTTAATTATTTAACGAGTACTCGCGTTGTACCTGTCGTAATGAACATGCTGTTCATACACACTGGGGGGATTATAATCTGGAGAAACTGCTCAATCTCTTGAGAGCGTTGTTATCAGAAGCGAAAGAGGGTTTCATGTTACCACTTATATGAACCATCAGTAATGTCAAAATTTGTAATTTAACTTAGTATGCCCTTAAGTATTTTATTAAATGAGCTCCAATTGGAATATTTATCAAGGCGACAATATTTCATTCATCTATATTGTCGTATATTTTGTATTGGATTGGATTTGGGTACATTTATGGCTGCCTATTTCTCTCCTATTTAAAAATATTTATAACACAGCCTCACACATACATACGCACAAATACCTCGTTATTTTTTAACCATGGTTAGATGACAATGTAACACCTGAGCTGGCATCCAACCGCAACGTGAATAGGCGTCAGGACATTGAATCCCGATCAAATTTATCGTTCACTAGTCTCATATATACGCCTGTATAATTTTTTAGATCTTTTTAGACGACTTACCAATATTTTAGTAGCGATGCTGGCAATTCTTTAATCGCAAGATCACTACGTTTTTTACTTTTCTTTGTCAAATCTACTTTGTCGGGCTCGAACACTCAATCCTCTGATTGCCACCCGAACTACTTTATCCACTCTTTCAATTGGGTTTCCATATATTTTGTATTTTCTGCAGCTCTTGATTTCGTAATGTCGTGCCAAGACATATTTGCAAGGTGATGTAGTAAATTGGAAACCTGTAAAAAATATTAAAAAAAAATATTTTGGAAATTGTGGATCTATCTGTATTTGAAACTAGAGGGATCATTTGACAAAAATGCTTGTACTCAGCATATTCCATACAATTTTAGCCAACTATATCAGATAAAAAATGAGTTAAACGTAACTAAAAGAACTAGATCCCGCTAAAAAAAAGAGTTAAGACTTTCACGTATTTGTTGTATGTATAATCTCTTTAGAAGTTAGAAAAAAACCTTCCAAATCCGAACATCTTGAAAGCAGTACCACACTTCTGTCTGTTTATATGCTAAACACCTTAATACATTTTATTTTTTCTTAAACTAGCTCTAAAACTCCTCGGATTTTCTGGGATTAATATCTTTTCAAGACTTACTTCTCAGATGTGAAGTGTGTAGAAAGACGATTTTGCTTCCTAAGAAAGAAAGAAAATCTAGACTGTGTAGAATTCATTTTATTCTATGGCACGTTCCTTTGCGCTACTTAAGGTTGCTGAATAAAAAGAATTGGAATGAAACTTATGTATTTCTTCAAAATGAGATTATTTCTTCAAGGAATTCACTGAAGTTATTCCTTAATTTTTCCATGTATTCGGATTATAAGAAGAGGAAGATTTGGTTTGAATTATTAAGTAATTGTTGTATATTGTTTGAGTGCCTTTTTTATACCAGACAGCGAAATGTATTTTTTCTCGCATATGGAACGTTTATGAATAAATTTCTGTTCGTTTATTTAAGGGCCGTTCCACGGTATTTATCCCTTTCGCAACTTTTTGGTATTATTTTGTAATATGTTAATTCATCTTGGCTTTGTTATGCCATCTTGGCAGAGATTTGTAAACTTTACCAAGAGAAGGAAGTGCCAGTCTCGTAGGCGCACTTTCGATTAATTGTAAATAATATAATATGTAACCCCTTAAAGTTAATTAAACTTAGATTAGATACACCTGAAGAGTTGGTTTCTTTGCGTGTGCTTGAATTGGATTAAGAGAACCATTTTAGATTACGTGTTGTGTAAGGATAGCAGCAACTACAATACCCGAGGATAATCCCTTCTTGGATTACCTTTGGGTTAGTTTTTAGTTTAGTTAGTTTTTTTTTAAATTTGATTTATTTTACGTTAATATTAACATATTATAAAATAATAACAAAAAGTTGAGGAGGGAACAAATACCGTGGAATGCCCTTTAAGGTAATTTTGAAGCATTTGCATGGTAAATGCGAATTTCGTGTTGCAGAACATTACAGAACATCACCTTGAATACTAACCCAATCTACAATGCCTCATCTTTGTCAAATCCCTTCTGGAAATCAATTTAAATAATATGCATATGCAATATTGATCACTAACATCTTTATTCCCTTTTTTCTGCAATATTTTACATATTTTAAATAATAAATAAACAACACACATTTCGCCATAAAATAAACTTACAAAAAACTAATGACCTTCATAATATTGCTTGACATTCATCGAAGACATTTTTTATTCTCGATCATCAAAGTATTGGATTTTATATTCATCCATAAAGGCTTTCCAGTTTCAAAATAATGATTAAAAAATCTTCTTCTGAGAGGGAGAGGTTGAAAAATAATTACGTAACTCTATAGTACCATTTAAATATCACGTGTTTTTAAATTGCTTCTAATTACGAAGGCCGATTTTGTAAAAAGATTGATTATAAAACTGTAATAATCGCCTTTTTGTGAGTCGTTAGAATCTTTAATGCATAAAAATGACTCCTCTGATAAACAAATTCTACGTGAATGATGTTTTAGTTTGATTTATGCTCTCATTAAAATTTAACGAGCACTTATGTGATCCAACGGGCGGAAAAATGCTCATTTTCTTTGCGTATGATAAAGTTAAATTTACGGAAATTGAAGATTACCATGTCACTTATTTGCTTGAAAGAAAATATATAATCCAATAAGAATAGAAAGTACTTATCATGACCGTTATCCTTTTTTTCACCCTATAAACTGAATGAGTATTAGAAATTTACTTTTATATCATGTCTGTCAACTGTACTGCAGGCTAAAAAAGTCAGCAAAAAATATATTTAGAATTGCTGAAATCCTTTACAGTTTTAAACAAATAATTTTTACGTTTTGTTTTCAGCTGGACAAATAAAATGCAATGTTCATAAATCACTAACGATAACTAATTCAGTGAATAATATCAAACAACTATTAATGAAGACGTAATTCTATTGCGAATTAACGGAAATCGCCGAATTTATTTTTATGGACTGACCGATTTCAGACAGTTATATTTTTTCTGCGTATTCCTGTTTTTTTTATCATCTATGATTTTAAAACATCGAAAATTATTGATGATCGACAAAAATTTTATATTTATTTCTTTAATTACATAACAAAATCTATTTTTTTACTCCTAGATTTTAAAACCCACCCGCTGAGTCATTGACTACAACATATAAATTATAAAATTGTCAAAACTTAATTTATTTTGCAAGTATCAAGATATTTTCTCCCAAATTCAGTACAATGTAAGCAGACAATAACATTTACGCTATTCTCTAGTTATTCTATATTACTTAATAAGTCAACAAACGTTTAAATCGTTAATTTTTACTATAATGTTAAAAAAACGGAAGGCATTGAATTTCCAAATTCTAAATCTATAATCTTCACATGTTATGAATTCGATTCTGATTACGATGGAAATAGAGGATCTCTAGTTGACAATAATCCAAAATCATGGGGCTGGAATAATTCGTAAAAAAATTCTGATATTAAATACTTTTTTAATCTTTCTTTAAGAACTGCACGATTTTATTTTTATAGCGTTGAAAAAAAGTAATGGATTTTCTTTTCTCCTGTAAAACATATATTTGTTGTATTTTAAAATCTGTTTATAGAATTTATTAAACTTTAAGTTATTTTTTTTCTTTTACCCATCACATGTCCGATTTGTGTTTTCAATTGAATTTGTATAGAATACATCTCGCCATTGAACTAAAAACGTTATTTGACTGAATTTACATTTTTATTGGATAGTAAAAATATGTTTTTACTTATATTGTAAATATTTTTGATAAGACAGTTTTTTGATACGTACTTCTCATTCCACGTCCTTTTAGATAATTATTTTTTCAATCTCCGCCGAGGAAATCTAAACGAAAACTCTTGAATAAACACTTGAGTTGAACCAACCGATCTTGTCATAAATAGAAGGAACATTTATTTAAATAAAAATGGAGGGCAACATTTTGAATATGCAAAAGACTTGTTTTGACTCAAATACTCTACATTGAGATGGGATGTTTCTTACTAAATAACGAACTGTGTGTGATCACAAAATGGATGTTTTGGCAAAGATGTATCATTCATCTCGAATTTAATTTTTTTGCTTGTAATGGGATATTTGTCTTTATTTCGATATTTGTTTCTGAAAGCAAATAATGGGTTTGTTGAAAAAGTAATCTCTCGAAATGCTGTTGTCATAGCTGAAGCCAACGATTTTACATTTTGGAGAGTATTTTTATTTAAATGCAAAAAAGATTAATAACTATGCGTTGCTTTTACAAAATCTCACCTCTAGACCCAAATTAAATTTGTTTTATTTTGAACGATAAGTTGTTTAGGGTTAATATATTTCTGTAATTGTCTTTATGTATTTAATTGCTATAGTTGTTTATATTAATATGAACTATTTTAAATACGTTTATTGAACTGTATATATTTATTGTTTAACTGTATATATTTATGTTTTTTTTAAATGGTCATAGAATTCTTTAAGAGATATTTTTCTTTTCAAAAAGTTTTCAATAACAAAGTTTTTAAACCAAATTTTATCTTTTTCAATTATAAAATAATTTCTTCAAGAGTAAGTAAAATTTTTAAAATAAATTATTACACCAGATATATGATAATATAAACCAATCTTTTTTAGTTTTTAGTAATCGCCAATAAAAAAAAAGTTAAAAACTTGCACTATTTTTTAATTAACTAAAATGATCAATACTTCGTAATTTTATCGTTCTGTTTTGTTTTAGAATAAAAAAAAACATAATTTTAAAGACATAAAATACATTATATTAGAATGAAACTAACTCACTGATAATTATTTTGAGTACTTGACTTTTACATTAATACTTCAAATCTTCGTAATGTAAACAAAAAACTCACTTGAATTTTTATTGCTTTTAAATCCAACTTCTGGCGACCAAAATCAATAATTTTAAGCGCCAACAACGTTCGAATTTATAACGCATTTCTCATATTCCATTTGCATTAATTCAGAATGACGCTTTCAGTTCTTCATATGCAAATAAATGAACAAAGGAGCTACTCAGCAGTTAAATCAAGCTGAGTGTTTGAGATTTGTGAATAGTTTTTTTATTCTGTTAATGAGACTTGAGATTTAAATCACTAATCGATAAATGCATCGTGTTGCAGCGTATGGGTATGAGCACAAACGCTGTATTGATGGACTCCATTCATTCGGTTATTTGATTATATTTTTTTTAATATAGATGTTTGTATAAGAAAATGTTTTGATATTCTTGATTTTAGTAGACATCTATAGTTTTTAACTGGATACTATAATCATCGGTGATTGTTTTGAAGTGTATGAAAATCAAATGTGTAATTTCGAATTGTGTTAAAATTCGTTTTTTCTTATTTTGATAATTATTTGTATGTCCTAAAACGGTGATAAGTACTTTATTTATTTTTTACATTATCAATTGATAAAATATTTTTTCAAAATTGCTCAACATAATATGAAGAATAAAAATAATGCACATTAAAAAAAGTCATACTATACATTTTTCAAAAATTTAAAAACGGAGTTTTTACTCATTTTGCTATAAAAGTTTATTTAGAAATAAAATTCGAAAATTTGTAAAAAAAAAACCTTTATCAATTGTTAAATTCAACACAAATTCTTAATTAATTATGAAATATTAAATATTTTCTTAATGTTTCATTATATATGGAAAAGAAGTTTGTTAAGTTGTTAGGTTGGAGTAATGCAAAATATTGGCAGAATACTATTTAATTGAATAAAATTGTCAAGTAGTGCATTTTCACAATGCATTGAGCATTGCTTATCGCGCACGTTTGATTCTTGAACCAGACAGTTTTCAATACGAAATTAAACTAGTGACGTACAACTTAAACCCTCCTCTTTCAAATGTATTAAGAATTTTAACAAAACTATAGACTAGCAATCACAGAAAAAATTATTTAAACTTCCAAACTGTGAAAACAATTTTATAATTACAGAAATAGCACAATCGGTGGTAGGTTACGTGATATTAGTGTAATATTAATGTCATATTAATGACGCTGTTAAAGATTTTCAAAACATTTGAATCTTCTAAATGGGGATTACTATATTGTATCTGCAATGTGTAAAGCTTTTGAATTGCAAGTAAAACAAGATTTAAACTTTTTTTGTATTAATACATATAATAAAATAAAATCTTTATTTTATGAGTTTTCTCATTCGATGAGATTTAACTACACAAGGAAAATTGCTTACTAGAAAATTTATTTAAAATACAATTCTAAGAAGACGGAATTTTATTGGTGTTATTTAAATACCGCAAACATAAAAAAGTATTTATGCAGGTTTTTATTAGTAACATTTTCACGTCTCTAACTAAATTCCCAAGGAAAAAAGTAACTAGAAACAAATGCACTGTTCGTTAGAAATTCATTGCTTTACTCGACACGATTTTCTACACAACGATGCGTAATGGCAGTTTGCTACAGCATAAAATCAACTCCACTCTGTTAGGCAGAAAATCTAGTCTGTTGTAGAAATAATATTTTACGTGTATCGTGCCTGGAGTTTTCATTAAGCTTAAGTTGAATGACTTGTAAATGTTCCAAATTAGTACTCCAACAGAATTTACCATTACATTTGTGTGCATTTTTATGAAGACATCGCATTATCTTTGTTCTGTTATAGGATTTCGAAAAATATTTTTTAGGTATATGGAATATTTCAACTTGAATAATATAATATGCGATCAAATCCTGGTAGTTTGGACTTTAGTTATCTGAAAATATCAATCAGACCTTTTAAAACTTTTTAAAAAAAAGTACTATAATTGTATTTTTTTTAAATGTTCTTATTTGGAATACATTTAACTTCCGATTGGATGGTTATGTAAAGAGAAAACCAATACTAAGCAGTAAAAAATAATACTAACTCGATAAAAGTAACAAATAATTTTAATTTTTGAAAAAGCGTTTAAAAGCAAAGTTAGTTTTATATCTATTACAATTCTTTGACGTGCCGACAATATATACTATGCAGAATTCTATATTAAAATCCTTTTGCATCTGTGATAGGTGATTAAAAACTACGCCTGGTGATGAGATATAAATACTGCAGATTAAAAAAAAAACATTTTTGCCTTTGAGATTGTTGAATAAAACGCAAGTGGGTTTTGTTCATGAATAGCAGAGAGTCAAAAAGTTTTAAAAAATATTGCAGCATTTTAATCTAGACACCAGATCGTGCACTGTATCTATTTATACAAACATTCCGAAAGTTTTTCTAGCCCTTATCGATTGTTATGAACTTCGTGTCGAAATTCTGTGAGTTAGCCAAAAACGATCACTGTTGCTAGAGTGGAAATGACAGGCCAATTAGTACGACTACATATTAGTTTTACCACATACAGGTATTTCAACAAACCACAAGATTTGAAATTTAGATGAAAATTTTATATTCACCACAAGAGTTTTCACTGACACTGTAAGTTGTTTAATATATTTTATATATATATATATATATATATATATATATATATATATATATATATATATATATATATATATATATATATATATATATATATATATATATATATATATATATATATATATATATATATATATATATATATATATATATATATATATATATATATAAATTATAAAAAAAACTTTTTTTTTTATAAAAAAGAAAATCGACAAAGAAAAAAGCGTTAAAAAGTAAAAGAATAATTTTTAATTTTACGAACAAGTTGAAAAAAATTGAAATATTTAATATAATTTGATACTTATTACAACGTTTTGAAATTGACGCCAAAATTTACGTATTTTTTTTTAAATGGGCACCAACTTTAAAAAAAATGTGTAATAAGTATACAATTAATATTTAATATTTAATTATTTTCAAATTTTTCGTGAAATTAAAAAATATTTTTTACTTTTTAGCGCTTTTTTTCGTAGTCGTTTTTTTTTTATTTAAAACATGTTATTTTATTTTTGTCTATTTAGTTTTTAATTTACCAGGGTTGCCCCCTGCTATTATTCAACGAGAATTTAAAATTGTTACTTTTTCTCACGTCCCGGATAGTATATTTTGAGACTATTCGGTTCAATGAATGCCGGGTAAACAAAATTACATTGTGCCAACAATGTACATTGTTATAACAATCCCTTTTTCATAAAACGGATTGAAATTTCATTGTTTCGTTTCCAACTTCTATTCAACAATGAAAATATTTTTAAATCGGAGAAAATGTATATAAAATGTCAATTTGATCGATATTTCTGGAGAAATAAAAGCTGAATAACCAATTTGTTTTGCATTTTATATGAAAGTGGATATTTTTGTATACAGCAAAACAAGAATTTTCCAAATCGGACAATATTATTTTCTAAACGGTCTGGTTAACTGAGAATTCCAGATAGTTAAATGATAATAACTGGATATTTTTTACAAAAGGGGGCGTAGTGAGACATCCCCTATCCAACTAAAAAAAAAGAATTATACAAATATCTAAATTAGAACGGAAATCATTTGCGAACATACATAAACAAACAAACATAAAAATAGATACAGGTCGAATTGATAAACTCTCTCTTTTGGCGCGTTTGGTTAGTGCGCTTTTAAGTCGGTTTAATAAATAAAACGATTTGCATTCTTTTTTTGAAATTATTAATGCCATATAAGAAAAATAAATATGTTTCCAATTGTATCCTATGACTCAATGCATGACTTATTCTTTATAACCCTTTCCTATTTATATTGTCTATTTATGTACTTAAAAAAATGTTTTGCGCTCAATCCAAATTAATTTACTAACAGCTTTTTTTTACCATAGTCTTATCTTCTTTTCCATCATAAGCTCGTATATTTATGATATCGTTGTTTGTGCTATAAGATATCTTATCGTCTATGAAGGTTTTTCAAAGTTCAACAGACAGGACTAACTACGCCATCATACAGGTTATGCAATTTTTCAGGTAAATGACTATGACTTATTCTATCAGTCATACGCCTGGAATCGAAAACTTACATGTTACGCATCCATGTAAAATAGATAAAATATGAATATATTTTTTAAAATTGCAATTTCATATTAAAACATGAGCTCATTTAGTAATTATAAATAACAAAAAAGCATTTACTGAAACTAACTTTATCCCTTTCTATCCTTTGTAGTGATTTATATATGTGTAGAATAACAACTGAGCATTAAATGTAACAAATATCATGTGCATTATTAAGTTAATGTTTACAGTTCGACGTTAAGTGATTCTAAAACATTTTTTTAATGCATTAAGTTAATTATTTAGTAACATCGTTACAAGTCGTTAATCGATAAAGTACACAATATTGGTTAATAATGCTATTAAAAGTTTGAAATGATATTTTGGAAGAGCATTTTGAATGTTATGCGCCATTTTCTTTTGTTGGACTGGATTAAATTTGTTGGGCTGGATTAAAAATTGATGCACGTGAAAAGCAGATTAATTTTACAGTTAATTTCTGTTTATTGTTTGATTTTGAAAATTTTCAAATTTTATATATTTTTTAAGGTTATAACTGAATTATAAGAATTGATACAAAAGGAAATTTGCCCCGTAAAAAAAAAACGTTGATATTTTTTTATACGTTAGTGCTCGAGTTTAGATATTTAGATTTACAAGAAGCTATTAAATTAAATATTTATATTTGTCAGCATTTTGTATGATGATATAATAATTTGTTCCCTATTGTATACATATTAACATATTTTTATATAGTGTGTTTTCATAAGTTTAGACGTTTTCCAAACTTACTTCACTTTACTAAAAAATTTTACCTAGGTGGAAATATCAAAGAAAAAATTATTTTCATAAGATATCTAAACACTTCAGAAAGAGCTTCTACCAGTTTTGCTGATAAAAAGGATCTTATCTTTTAAGTGTGACAAGTTAACTCTTGAGCGCAGATTATTTGGATATACTTATCAACACACATCATTGGTGTTAAATTGATTATATATACTTGTCGGAAGATTTAAGATAGGAAGATAAAATCACACAGTATAATTAATGTAGTATTGTAGTGAACATTATTTTTGAAGAAAATATATTTTCAAATTTATTACTTGTGTTTTAAATTGATATATCTGCTTATATTTTGGAGAAGAAATATAAATTGTCTTACTTCAAATTAAAACTTTAAGTTTTACTGGGATTATAGTTTGTCGAATTAAAAGTATTTGTACTATTAGGTTTGGCAACACGAAGTATATGTTTTTTTTTATCATTTTCTGAAACTAGTATTTTGTTAGTTTCATTGTATATTGTGTTGTGTTTGTAATTATTGTTATATTATATTTTTATTTTGAAAAAATATTTTTGCAACAAAAACACAGATACACTGATTTTAATTGCTTATTTTTTTAAAATTAACTATTACGTTTTATGAACTATGATAAGATAAATGTTCTTTTCAACATTTAATAAACACTGTTTTAAATTTTTCTGTACAATATATCAATTTTGTGCTAACGTTTAAAACTAACTCTCTTAGCCATTCCTCACAATTAACAGTAAATGTATTTATATCGCATACACAGCCCTATATTTCATTCTTGATTATTTCGGCAAAAGAATTAGCCATTGTAATGAGGCATATGATTCAAATCTAAATAAGTAGGATTGTAATAACTCATATACTATTCTTTTGAACACTCTTAAGGAATCTTAAGAAATACGCGCCATCTATTCGCGCAGCTGAATGCAGAGCTCTGTCATATTTCTTTGAAAAAAGGCGCATTTATTGAATGATTCCCTGGCTTCGGGTAAAACTTCCACTCGACAATATGCATAACTTGCGACAAAGAACTTATTGTTTCGACGACAAAAGAAATGATTCGCCATTATAATTACTGTTATGAATCGAAAAAGAGGAATGTTGAAATCCAAAATGGGCTTCGGAATTATTTCTTCCGCATCTTTAAGGCGGAGAATAGAAAAATATGAAATGAAATATTTGGGTATCATTTATATGTGAATGCATTTTTATGTTCAGACACCATAAAATCCTTCTTTTATCAATTGTTCTTAATATTAATGATGTTATTGTTGTTTGAATGACTTATTATTTTGTAATACGTTTGCTATTATATGGACATACTGCATTACTATTCATGTTGATGCATAATATTTGAAAGAACATACTATTTAGGTTATAGTTTATTATTTTCGAATTCCAATGTTATTAGTATTGAAAATAGTATTTTTTTGTGTGTGTATTATTATGGTGTGTTTTTAGAATTTGTGTATATATCATACATACAGTTTCGCTCAGAAGCAGCAGTTTCTTCCCGGGCAACTCAGATAATAATTTATAAAATATCTTGATTTACACCTACATACACTTATTTAATTGTTTTATATAATAAAATATACAACTCTAACAGCCATTAAAATAATTCAAATTTATTTCGAAAAAGTTACAGTTGTAAGGAGAAATATTGTCTCTCGACAGCATTAACGAACACTTAAACTGCCTCTTCATCTCGCCTGACTCGACGAACAACAGACACCAGTTCATTTCAAAACAATCATTCGGCATCAGAAACATCTGGGAGAGTAAGCTTCTTTCCAAGAAAAGGCACTCTCAAATAGCGATTTCATGAGGTACGCTCCCCATCAGTGAAGCAGGCAGCATTTTTTGCTCACAAATGGGTATTTGGGGACTGGGAGGAGACGCCGATATCATCAGTTTTCCTCCCCCCCCGCCCCCGCATCATCATTAAATTGCCTTCGTGCGCAAATATTAAATTGTGCTGACTCGAAGACCCGCTCCCCGAGGGCATATTTCGGAAAAACTTGCTAAGTAGGAGGACTCGTAGTCCTGTGCTTTTATTCGTTAAGACAGGTAAATATTTAATAAAATAAAAGAATTTTTTGGGGATAATGTTTTTATCGGATTTTTTAGTTTGAATGTGATATTTTGAAAAGGTAAATGATGCTGTATTTATTAAGGGGTTATTTGTTTTCATGGTTGGGTTATTTGGGAGATGTGACCTAGTGTAAACGTTGGAGTGTCTTTTGGTAAGAAAATTTATGATTTGTCGTATTGTATTAATTACATAAGAATGCCTCGGTGGCCCAGAAATAAAAATATTTGGCTTGTAATGGATGGGTTATAGGTTAGAATATCGTATCTGATAGACAAGATAGGTTGCCAGTTTCGTTCTTGCTTGACTGCAAATAGTATTCGTCATGTATATGGGAATAGGCGTACGTTAAATATGTCGTAGTTTGAAGTCCGCAAGGTGAAAGTCCTAAAAAGTGTGTGCACTGTAAAAAAAGATACTTAAAAATGAGTACCTGAACCTACTAATTTTCTTTGAGTACAATTGCATCGTAAATGTGCGATGGTGTACTCAAATTTAAGTAACCGTACTTTTTCAAACATGAGCAGTGGGATTTGATATTGCTAATCTCAGCTTCAATTTGTGCCATCTTAACAAAGCGACCTGGCACACTTAAAATACAATAGTTGTTCAGAAGATGGTTTTCCACATTATTTGATGTCGATTGCTTAAATGGAAGCTGAGTTATTATAACTCAATTATCTTACTTCCCATTCTTTTGGAACATCTTTTTTAACACTTCTTTTGTTCATAACTTCTTAACGTCGCCCTGGTAATTTAACGGATAATGCACTGGACTGCTGTGTCTGACGTCTGGATTCGATTCCCTGTAAGTTTTGGTTGTAATTTTTGATATTTATTGAAAGTGATTTATGAAGGCAAGTCTATGTAAGCTAGCATATGCTCTTTTTCTTCATTGTACTCATTTTTGAGTAGATGTCTTTTTCAAAATTGAAACTTATGTATTAGCAGCCATGATAAGCATCGAATGTACTCAAAAGTGAGTTAATTTTACTCAGTTTTGAATGCATATTTTTAACAGTGTGGAGTGTCAGATCAGATGTTCTTCTCATTATCTGACCATGATTCAAATATTAGTAGGTAGTGTTCCAGGGTCTTTACTTTGAGATAGACCATGAACCGTCAGCAATAGCTGTACGAATAAATTTATTAACCGTCAATCATGAATGCAAACACCAATGGTTATTTCAATATGCCCTACTTTAGGCAAGATCAAAATCCTGGTCGCGATGACCACCATATCAAACGGACAGTTGCAAATTTGTACTTGGATCCGGGTTCTCTCTGAGGTATATATTTGTATCTATCTCAAAAGAAAGTTCAATTCTTTTGAGAGAGATCTCGCATTGTTATCTATTGACCTTCTCAGTAGCGCTTATGTGATATTAATCCTAATAGAATTAAATAAATAGTATGTAAGACTGCAAAAAGTTCAGTAGTTAAGTCAATGTTGTATCAGCCAGAAATCGTAATACTTCAGGTACTTAGTAACTTTTCAATATTATTGTATGTGAATCACTTATATAATTTATTTCTCATTATAAAAACGTTCAATATTATTGACATCTTTACACTTAAAAAAATAACATCGGCTTTGCGAATTTTGTTGATGTCAATTTACGTTTGGTAGTAGTAGAATCTTTTATCAATTTGGTTTATCGTAGTTTGGAGAAAATTAAAAGAACGTAAACTTAGTTTCAGTGTTAGAATTCAAACTTAGTATGAGTGGTATAATTCAAAACTTAGTGAGTTTTAACATTATTTTTAGACAAAATTAATTTTGCTATTCACATTATTAATATTCTTTAGATTTTTCATTATCATTAAATATTTTTTTTTTCGAATATCGTAACCTACACAAATTGAATTCATAAATTAGAGCCTTTCTTAACTATTTTTTAAATAAAATATTTATAATAAAAATAGTGTTTAATCAATGAAAACATATAAATTTTATGTGTAGTGCTTATTTTTATTTTGAAGCAATTATCTCTTTGCAATTTAACATAAGACCATTTAATAAGTGCTGAAAAATTTTATTAGTTATAGACTAACGCTACACTGTATTCGACTGAAAAAAATATTTAATTTATAGGAATTCCCTATTTTTGATATCTTATTTCTTGTCTGAGAAATTATGAAATTATTAAAAAATATTTGCTTATAGTTTAAGTACGAAAAGTTTAATTTTATTTATTTCATACTTGTGTAAAAAAAGTAGGAAGGTTTCATTTTATTTGATTGTTTTGAAAGTAGATTTTTCTTCTCGAATTTAATCTCCTTGTTTTAGTTTAATAAAAATAAAACATCAATATTTAGCAATTATAATAAGTTTTGGTATGATTATCTGAATATAACAACAAATATAATTATTCAAAAAGTTAATTATAAAAAAAAATTGCAAAATTAATACATATTCAAAAATTAGAATTTTTTTTAAAAATATTAAACGTCCATTTTTATTAAGAATATTAACTTTAAATATAATAAATTAATTATTTTATTTATATAGGTTTCAAAAGTTTTCAGAAATATTTTATTTTTACTTTACTATTTTTCATCATTTAGCTTTAAAGTAAACAGAGGCTCTACGTACCTCAAAATTAAAATAATTCTTTTAAGCACTCACTTTAGGGCGTTAAATAATATACAAATCCGATTTTTCTGACGTTGTCACCTTGCCTTGCGTTAAAATTTTACTCATTTTTTTCCACCACACTGTTTCTGGTATCAATATCCAAACAGCAAAATAAATTCCAGAATTTGCATTTTCATGTCCACAAAATAAAAGTTAAAAGAACATCGTCTCCAGTCAACACTGGAGAACAATCCACGCTCGCTCTTGCATGTCTATTTGCATATGAAAATGAGAGAGAGAGAGAGAGAGCAAAGGAAAAACAGCGCTTCTTCCTTTCAAATACAAACATTCCTTTAGAATGCATGCAAAACGGATTTCGAAATAATTCAAATTTTTTCCCCTCACGTTACATTTTATGGTGGTTATAAAAAGCACCCATTTTTAAGGTTTTTTTTATTTTAAATTAAAGAAGGTTCACTTTAAAAAAAAGTAATTTAAAGAGGCATTCGTTTAGTGAGACATTTTTCTGCACCTGCGTTTTGCTTTTATAAGAGAGCGTTTCATCTTTGGCTTAGGTGGGTTTGTTTTATTTTATTTTGTTTGTTGCGTTGAAATTTCCCGAAATTTTTTTTATGTAACTTTTTTTCGCAGTTGCAAATGTGGGTTTGTGAATTATTTAACATTGACTTTGTCTTTAAAAAAATATATTATTTGGTTTATTATTACTTGTTTATATATTTATTTTGATTAGTCAAATATTGCTTTTTTTTATAATTTTTTTTCGAATAATATTTGAAATTATGAAAAAGAGAATACGTAGTTACAAATAAATGTAAGTAATGTACAATAAATTATATTTTCTTCATTTAAAATTTTTTGGTTTAACAATATTTCATTATTATTATTTTTTTTTATTTACTGTTCACAATTAATATTGACCTTGTCTTAAAAAATTGTATTATTCGGTTTATTATTACTTGTTTATATATTTATTAGTCAAATATTGCGTTTTTGAATATATTTTTTAAATGATAATTGAAATTTATAAAAGGAGAAATCGTAGTTAGAAATAAATAAAAGTAATATAAAATAAATTATATTTGTTTTACTTAAATTTTTTTATTTAACGTATTACTCACTATTATAATATATGTTTAAAGTTTTAAAAAATTTCCAAACAATAGTTCATTGTTACTATTTTTTTATTTACTGTACCAAATTTGAAAGCAACCTATAAAACGTTCTTTGATTACAACAGTTGTTGTACATTGTTTTAAATTTGTGAAAATTAATTATCTTATTTAAATTATTCTAACTTTTAATGTAAAAGTAATAATTTTTTAAAATTTTGTTTAATATAAGTTATCTCAATAGTTCCGAAAATTTTCTCTCTTTGAAACTACAAACTACATATCAAATGTAAATTTCGTCATCAGTTCACAAATTATTCTCTTTTTATTCATTTTTACCCATTGTACTCATTTTTAAGTACATGTCTTTTTCAAAATTAAAATTTATGTATTCCACTCCATGATAAGCATCGAAAGTATTCAAAAATGATTTGATTACCTATTTTTAAGGGGGTCCGATACCTTCGACATTTTTTTCTTTATTTTTATACTTGTACAATCCAATTTTTTTTCTCTTTCTAAATATGCATAAAAAACCATTTTAAGATGCTCAATTTTTTTTTTAAATTGCACATTTATTTTTAAATTAAAATTTTAGTAAAATTTTTAACAATTTTAAAATTCCTACTCCTTTTTTGTGTTTCAATATTTTGAAGCAATTTTTTTTATTTAAGATCTTGAATAATATGTAAATAGATGTATGCATTCAAATTTTGATTCAGATACATCACTTTAAAAAAATAAAATATAATAGAAATTTTGGAAAAAAAATTGACGAAAAAATATAAAATTCCATTTTAAGTGGTTTTAAAAAACAAATTATGGTAAAAATAGGAAATCTGAATGCATACATCTATTTAAAATATATTTATCTTGCTATACACACAAAAATTATGATTTTAAGTATAATAGTAAAAAAGCCTTAGCATTTTTAGTGTTCATTAAATTTCAAAACCACGAACAGAGATATTTGCTTTTAAAGTTTACATACGATACAACTATGTTATAGGAACACATCATTAAAACATTCATAACTAAAAAAGTAATAGGAATTTTTTGAAGCAGTTTTTTGTGAGTTATTAAGATAAGTTTGAATATTATTTTTTAAATATAAAAAAAAATGACTTTTTTTGCGAATTTTGGGTATCGGACCCCCTTAACAGTGTACAAAATCAACATTACTCGATGAAAATATTCTAAACTTGGAATGCACAGTTCTTTATGTGCAATAATTTTGTATGTGAAATTTTTTACCCAAATAAATACTTTTTGAACTTTGTGAAGAAGAGTTTGATTCCAAAAAAAAGAGAGAGTGAAGTAATTCTTTTTGACGAAACTTATATAGATGTTATTTTGTGTGCATATTTGTAATTTTATCACTTGATCTTCATTTCGATTTTATTTCAAAAACATTCTAAACGATATGTATACTAAACATACACATAAGTATTTGAATTAAAACATCATTCGAATATCTAAATATCCGATGATCATTTCTTATACAACATTTATAAATCAAGCATAACCTAATTACTTTACCCCTTTTGGGGGGCTAAATAAAATCGTTTCTAGGCAAAATGGTTTAATGTATATTTCATATTTATGTGTTATTTTAAAGCATATAGCTTCCAAGAAACAATCCAACACTTCTTTAGAAGATTAAAAACGAATATTTAACATCGAATATTTTTATGAATTTAAAGTTAATGTGTATAGCTAGAAAAACTAACTCGAAGTCTTTTAACCATCAGAGGCTTAAATCAGAAATATTGTACTCTTATTCAATACTTTTACTAGCTAAATTAAATTGCTATTTTAATTAATATAATTACAATCTATATTGTCTGATTTTTTCCGACTCGATATTATCTGACACACCTTTAAGAGTAAGATTCTATTTTATAATGTCTAATAAATGCATTATTGTTTTAAATAAGAAAACTATTAAATATCTGTGCGATATTTTTGACAAATAGAATACATGCTAAATTAAATTCTCATATATTAACAAAAACCGATTGATTAAAAATATGTAAAGAAAACTTTTCACAGTTCTTTTACAAAAACAAATATTTATTACTCATATTTCTTTTAAAAAAACTCGAATGAACCATTTTTCCCCTTTTTCTTCATAATAAGGATCTATTAGAATAATAAAATAAATTATATTATTAATAATAAAATAAACTATATTATTAATAATAAAATAAACTATATTATTAATAATAAAATAAACTATATTATTAATAATAAAATAAACTATATTATTAATAATAAAATAAACTATATTATTAATAATAAAATAAACTATATTATTAATAATAAAATAAACTATATTATTAAATACTTTAAAAACAGATTGAAAATAGTTAGTAGAAGATAAGAAACATGAACAAAAGCAAGAAAAGTTCAACGAATTTTACAAGTCCGTCTTAAATTTTTTTATAAGAAGTCACTTGAATGATATATTTTCCCCGGTTGATTATCAGATGATTGTTTCGATGATTTTAAGCTCCAAATAACTTTAGTTTTGATTGGTGTCTGGAGCTATTTTTAGTGGGATTATTGGATAAAAATCGCCCTAAAGATAAGATTTTATTAAAAATGAAAAGTTAAAAGTTTTTTTCCTGCTTAGATCGACATTTATTATATCCCCTTAAACAATATTAAAGTTGAAAACAAATATGTAATTTTATTTTAATTTGTGATCTTGAGCTGTAAAACATATGCAATATATACTTTCTTGATAGGTTTTACTTTGTTAATTGTAAGCTTTTATTTATTAAATAAAGAATAAAAATAGTGAACTAAATAAAAATGTTTGTTTTATTCGTTTACGTTGTAATAGTAACACCATTATCAGAGTATTCAGACAAAGAATAGTATTTGCGTTTGTCAGATGCCGGGAGTGGATTTTAAGGTGTTGTGCATGCTACTGTAGAGCAAACCAATTGCTCGAACCCGAGAGAAGGATTCAAGTACTTGAAGGGACCAACACAGCTTCCTCCTCTTAGTGAGTCGCACATGGGGAGAGAATGAAGAGCACACGTGAAGCATATTACGTGGTTGAAGGTAAACAGGTCTCTGCGAACATTGTGGTAGTTGAAGATGTGTTCAGTCCGGGTCACCAATGCAGGTCCGTGCGTTTGTCAGAAGCCCGGAATCGAACGAGACATTGTATATGCTACACCAACAGTCTAACCATCGGGCTAAAGCAATTTCTCAAGCGCGAGAGAAAGCATTGGATACTTGAAGTGATGACTGAAATAACGAATGATTGAAAACCAATTTGAATAATAAAATGCTTTGAGTATAAATCACATATAAAGAAGTAATGCTTATATAATCATGCTGCTGTTCAGTTTTTAGTGAATGAGCTTGCATTGCTAATATTGATAATTACACCTCAAAAATGAATGTTGTTTTGTTCATAACATGAACACATCTATAAAGCATATTATATAATAATCTTTTTATTTAAATTTTTGTAATTTTTTTAAAATACCGAATCGTATTTCCTTCCTTCTACATTCTATTAAATTAAATATAAGGATTCATTCCGAAAGAAGATATATAAATTAATAGAAGTGTTAACTATTAGAAACAAACAATCCCTGCAAAAAAAATATACAAATAGTAATGTATAAAATCGAAGCAACATACATATAAATTATTTACATACAAAGAAATTAGGTGTATTTAAAACATACATGTCAACATTAAATACTTTAAAGTCAATACTTATTTGAAGTGCGTCAACAAAATAGAAAAGTACTTTGCGAGAAAAAATAGTTGAGAAATATCTCTATTATTTTAAACTATTTATCTTATTTACTTGAAAGTTATTTCTCTTAAAACTAATTTCAAAGAAAATTAACACATCTATAAAACATATTATATCAATCTTAGCGTTTTTTTATAATTTTTTTTAAATACCAAATAATACATACTTCCTTCTCCATTCTATTAAATGAAATATAAGGATTCATTCCGAAAGAAGATATATAAATTAATAGAAGTGTTAACTATTAGAAACAAACAATCCCTGCAAAAAAAATATACAAATAGTAATGTATAAAATCGAAGCAACATACATATAAATTATTTACATACAAAGAAATTAGGTGTATTTAAAACATACATGTCAACATTAAATACTTTAAAGTCAATACTTATTTGAAGTGCGTCAACAAAATAAAAAAGTACTTTGCGAGAAAAAATAGTTGAGAAATATCTCTATTATTTTAAACTATTTATCTTATTTACTTGAAAGTTATTTCTCTTAAAACTAATTTCAAAGAAAATTAACACATCTATAAAACATATTATATCAATCTTAGCGTTTTTTTATAATTTTTTTTAAATACCAAATAATACATACTTCCTCCTCCATTCTATTAAATGAAATATAAGGATTCATTCCGAAAGAAGATATATAAAATAATAGAAGTGTTAACTATTAGAAACAAACAATCCCTGCAAAAAAATATACAAATAGTAATGTATAAAATCGAAGCAACATACATATAAATTATTTACATACAAAGAAATTAGGTGTATTTAAAACATACATGTCAACATTAAATACTTTAAAGTCAATACTTATTTGAAGTGCGTCAACAAAATAGAAAAGTACTTTGCGAGAAGAAATAGTTGAGAAATATCTCTATTATTTTAAACTATTTATCTTATTTACTTGAAAGTTGTTTCTCTCTCTCAAAACTAATATCAAAGAAGAGAGAAACTATTTTCTCGCCCCCCCCCCTAAAAAAAATCATTTCTCTTTTAGACTCCTGTATCTTTTCTCCGGCTTCTCTCTCTCTCTCTCTGTTTCTCCCCAACCAAAACTCGGATATTTTTACCTTTGAGGCGCTATTGATTTTCTCTCACAGTCAACATTTTACACTGTTTTGAACTTAATGGTACGGGTTTAACTCCTTTTACTTCCCTACCTTCAAATAAAAGATCAATAGCAAATATATAAAGTAAATCTGCGGCAGTTTTCTGGGAAAGAAATAAAGGGCCGCAAACAAAAAGTCTTATAAAATGTGTGGCTTCGTAAGAAATGCATTGGATAGAGAATGAAAGGTCATGCATAAATATATGCTTTTAAATATGAAAGTCTCTATGGTAGTGTTTAGTCTATAATGGTCTATATTTATTTTGAAGTTGTTTTAGATCAAACCACTTTAATGTATATTGATGCACTAGAGCAGCGGTTCTCCACCTGAGGTACGCGTACTCCTGGGGGAACGTGGCGATCCGGTTGGGGTACGCGAAAATAATATTAGTAATAAACGAACACACATAAAATAAAAATATATTTTTAATAATTAAAATATAAAATAAAAGTCTATAAGCGTCAACCAATTGAGCGTTTGATTAATTTGCAAGCTAACCTATGTAACAGAACTGCTTAACAAATACAATTTTTTTTAACGTAAAGAGACGAGTGAGAAGGGTTTTAAGAGAAAGGGGGGTATATGAAAATGAAAAGTTTTATCAATTGGTACATGAGAGAAAAAAGGTTGATAATAAGTACATTATAAATAAGCATACACATATTTATATGTACTAAAATGTCGATGTCTCTTTAATCATGAATGTTTTAACTACATAAAAATACGCATACACATAACTTCGGAGTATATCATGTACATTTCATCATAATTTATGTTATTTTATATTCATACTTTTGTATCTATTGATTGTAAATTACGATAACTTTTACTTCTGTCCTTGTGGATTACTTGTGTACAAATTAAAAATAATTGTTTCAAATCACTCTTGCCTGTTGTTACATGTTGAGTAAATCTCTATCTGTCGGAGAGATGGTGAATCACGTCTTATTTTCGTGACAGCAGATATAGGAATTATTTAAATATTTCTTCTTGTTGTGCGCCTGGGCCTAATTAACCTCGCTAAGGATCCAAGTAACTTCGTTAAGGGTCCAATTAACCATGTTAAGGCCCAAGTAATCCCACTAAGAGTCCAAGTAATCCCGCTAATGGTCTGAGTAACCTCGTTAAAGGTCAAAGTAACCCCGCTAACCATCCAAGTAACGCAGCTTAGGGTCTAAGTAACCCCACTGAGGGTCCAAATATCTCAAGTTACGGTGTACTCAATTCTAGTAAAAATGTTCTCAATTGGTTTATATTGTTTCCCTTTGTTTTATTGGCTATCTTGGTTTGAGATAACGAGGCAATTATCCTAAGTTTTTAAAAACTAGAAAATAATTTGATTTTGTTCACTGTATCAGCTTTAAGCATACAAAATAAAATTTAAATTCCACATGAATCATTTATTGTTATATGAAAACACTACAATATAACCTGTTATAATTGAAAAATATATATTTTATTTAGTAATATACAAAGTATATTAAATATATACAAGTGTGCATACGTTAACCTTCTTCAAATTATACCAGAACTACGTTGAACCTTCTTTCCAACGACCACGTGATACAGCGACTCTTCTTCATATAGACTTCCACTAACAGTCGTAATAGTTTGATTAGTTCTTATATAATATAATAACTCGTTAAAGCGACCTTTCGTTGTAACGATCAATTTGTGTTAGTCTCGTTTTTTCTGAATATCTAGCATCTATTGTTAAATGATTTTTTTTCGAAAGTGTCCTACATTCTTTCTCACTGACGTATCCAGGATTCAGTTTTGGAGAGGGGGAGGGCTAACAAGTTTTTGTATAAAATCATTTAATAAAAAAAATCATTGTATAATTAACTGCTTATTCAATGTTACTAAATTAATTATTATTAAAGCATTATGTGAATATTATAAAAAAAAACATAATACTTCAGCTGCAAACATTTAAAACTGTAAATAGCTTTTAATTTACACATTGGAATTTCCTTAATTTAGAAGAAAGAATAAGAATTATTATGATATATGTTCATTAATTAAGATTCTATTTAATATGATTTAATTTGTAAGGTATGAATGTAATTAGAAACAGAATAAAATGAAATAATTCTGGGATTCAACGTAATACGACAAAAATCAAAATGATATTTTTGATCGAATGTTACATTTGAAAGCAAAGAATAATGAAAGAAATATATATAAAATGTAAAGAAATAACATAAATGTGAGGAACATTTGCTCTATAATAACCCTTTGTAACGTTACTGTAGATTTTGAAGAGGGATCAAATCCTTTGGTCCTTCCTCTATACACTCCTATCCTTCCTGTTTCAAATATTCTTAACTCGGATATTTTATTACTGCTAGTGATATGTCCAACATCTTCCCACCATATTGTTCCTGGGTCTTGCCATAAACTCGTTACAACTCCACGGTTATTTCCTAAGCCACGGCCGTCACCGTGCCACATGACGCAGGGTATTACGTCAAAGCCGGCCCAAAATTTATGGCCCCCGAAAATCCCGTCTTCACCGAAAGGCTTGTTTCTGGTAAATAACGCCTGTCTTCTCCCCTGTTTTACTTCACTGCAGTTCGTAACATTCATTAAAGGAGCGCAGAGTTTGTTTTCTCTAGCGCCTTCTTCCGGGCCCGAGAGCCGGAGAAACCGCACTGGAAAGTTTTAAGTAGTTTTAACAAGAATCTCGTGTATTCCTTACTTAGTTATAAATTGAGGGGGTGTTGCTTGGTGGTTTTATTTGTTTTTCTATGAGAGTTTAAAAGTACAGGATTTAAAGGGATGCAAATATAACATGTTTTGGAAGATTGCTAATAGACAATACAAGACATCGCACGCTATATTTTAAAATGTCTTATAATAACTGAAGCGAATGATTTAAACTTCACACTTGCTGTTACCTAAAGCTTTGCGAAAGAATATTTCAGGTCGAACATTAAAATATATAATAGTGCAACAATGGTTTTTACTGACACACATCTAAGTATAATAACAGAACGATTTTTTCACATATATTTTATGCCTTAATTACACTGTTAAAGATAGGTCTTTAAAAATAAGTAAAATATGCATAAGTTTCAATTTTGAAATTTTTACTCAAAAATAAGTATTATAGGTAGAAATGAATAAAAATAACTAATGATAGTCTACATAATCTGCCTTCATAAATCACTTTCAATTCACTTCATAAATCCGTTTCAATCATTACAACTAAGACTTACCGGGAATCGAACCCAAGTCCTCAGGGATCGCAATCCAATGTCTTACTCGTTGTACTACCAGTGCGACATGAATAAATTATAAACAGAAGAAATGTTCAAAAGATGTGGCAAAAGAATGGGAAGTAACATAATTGAGTTGTAATAACTCAGCTTCTATTTAAGCATCGAAATACGAAAATGTGGAAAACCATTATCTGAACACCTATTTTGCGTTTGTCAGGTCGCTTTGTTAAGATGGCTTGAACAGAAGATGATATTAGCAATATTAAATCACTCTGCTTATTTTTGAGAAAGTACGGTTGCTTCAATTTGAGTACGTCATCGCTCATTTACGATGCAATTGTACTCAAAGAAAAATAAATAGGTTCAGGTACTCATTTATAAGTACAATTTTTTTTGCAGTGTACAAGCTATTTACTTTATAAGTGTGTTTTTTGTGTGTTATTTTATGGCGATTTGACATCGTGTTTTTTTACATACATTTAACGTACATTTAATTGGTTTAATTGTGATTACATTAAAAAAATAAATAAAGTAAGATTTAAATGTCGAAAATATGTGTTTTAAAATAAGTAGTGAAACTGAGTCTAAAAATAAGCTTTTTGAATGAAAGAAAAATACTAAATTCTGTTCTACGGTCTGCGATTTATAATAACTTCATAAAAATATATAAATTGTAGTTCTTGTTCGTTTTCAAATTCGGGTATTTCTAATATAAAAAATAATGCAATATATAATGAGTATTTCTGTAAAAAAATCAAATAATGTTTATCCTTTTATACCCGCATTTATTATCTTTGTTATTAATTTGTGAAAATATGTTATTCTAAAATAGAATGATTCTTTTTTAATAACTCTGTGTTTTACGCAATCATGATCTTAATTCAAACTTGAAAGTTTTATGTAGTATTTACAATATATTTTTAATTAAACTTGTATATAATTCTAGATATTTTAATACCTTAAAACAAGCAATATCTTCTATTTTAAGAACAAAAAACTTAAGGGTTCAAATGTCGTTTTCAAAAGATTTGAAAGAAGTATTTAGCGCCAAAAGTATATAAGTACATTTGCTATATTGTGTATATGATTCGGATTGGCGATGTCTTCACTTGCTGTGAAGCAAGGTTTTGCTTTAAAAAATTGTTGCCAAAATCGGTGTTCATTTATTTCTTCCACCAATTCATTATCTAGAATTTTGGTTTTGAAGCCAATAAGATTAGGGAAAACTTCGCCAATCATATACACAAGTTTAGTAAATGTATTTACGCACTTTTGGCACTGAAGCCTTCAATTGTTGAAGATTGAATTTAGGGTCATTTTGGGCTTTGTATATGAGGTATTGATTAATTGGTATGTTATTGTATTATAGCAGTTCGCCTTTTCTTGTGTTTCTTTAAATCAATAATGGCTTTAAAAGAGAAAATGTTTGCAAGACAAAAGCCGTGTCTAATGCATTTTCAGGGCAACAGGCGGAAAATAATCTCCTGTTTCTCCTCTCTCTCTCTCTTTCCAGTTTTTCTACTCTGTCCCGTCTTTACATGATTTCGTTAAATAAAAGCATTAACTCTCAAGACAAACGTTGAATTATTCAAATTGGTAAATGGTTGGAGAAACAGGCGGACTTTGGCAGTTCAAAGTAAAATAATGGAATAGTTCTTCGGGTAGAACAGGTACTGGCTGAAGAAAGGCTTTTTCCACGTTGTTGGCATTCGCGTAATTTGTTATGGTAATCAAATTTTTGTAGGCAAAGCAAATGCCACTTTTGTCAAAGTACTTGCCGTGTTCTTTTATTTGTCGGTAGGAATGCTAAGGGATTTTTTTTGTTCTTCGGAAATTCTTTAAGAGCTACATCGAGATTAAACAGTTGAATTACTGCTGTTAGTGAAATAATTACATTTGCACGTGAGTTATTTGAAAGACAAACTATGGATGCCAGTGACAGTTCTTGTTTAAGTAGTATACAACAACTTACTTAAAAGTAACATTCACAATTAAGTAACGATTGTTGAATTGGTAAATATGATTGTCTTCCCCTACGAAATAACTATTAGACATTTTGTTTTGGGCATAAATATGATATTCTTAAATGACAAAATTGGGTGAAAATTTCCATTGTTTGATTAATTTACATAACAATATTCTCCAATTTTTCCAGTAATGCACGTAAATTTTAAATTCATAAAACTGCTCTATTCTGAATTTTGCAAACGAATTTTAGCTTTGGAGTTTATTTTGAAATATGATTTCTATTAAAATAATTATAAATCAAATGTACATTAAAACTCAAATTCTCCGTATCAATTGGAACCAGATTCCATCCGGATAATCGATTATTCGAATAATTGAATAATTTACGAAGACAAGATTATTTATTTGTAGAATTCGAATTTTTCTATAGTGTGTAATGTAATTTAATTGCTATTAAAAACAATATTATTTACCGCTAAAAAACTTTTAAAATGTGTATTTTGCTGATTACTCTTTCTTTCTTTTCTCGAAGCGATCCATATCCGGATAATTGTCGATCTGCTTTGTTTGATCCGGATAACTGGAATTCGAATAATTGGAATTCCTATTGTGTACGAAAAATACATGTAGTGGAAAAATAAACTAAACTCTATGGCAATAAAAACAACTTCACAATTTTGGTGTTTGTCTCGCCATTCAGACGGTTAAACGTTAAAACCAAACAAGTTAAATGCAAGACAGAAAATGACAAGACAATAATTACACTGAACATCAAATAAATGGTCTCTATTTTAATTATTGGTATGACACATTTACAGTCACCAAATATTGTTTCTTTCCTCCAGAAATTTACCAACACTCCATCCAACCACGACAAACAAACACCAGTATTTTGTAATGTAAAATAATATTTACCCAGACAAACATTGGTAAGAAAGCACGTGACTCGCCATCCTTTTAAAGATGAGTGATGGGCACCACTTTCTCTTAAGCTTGACATTTCACGCCGACCCGTCTCTGAGCCTCAGCATAAGACGACAGATTCACGACCTTCATACGGTCCATTGCGCACTCCCATACACAAGTCAAGCAGTCCGCCCTAATGCGGGAAGACTGATTCAGAGATAGGCTTAGTGGATGAGAGGGGGTGTCTCCAGATTATCTCTTTGGAGAAGTGTATTGCGTCCGTCTTTGGATTTGCGTGTTAAATCAAGATCATGCTGTATGTAAGAAGGGTTGTTATGATATATTTTAATGGGTTTGGAGATTCCAGTGTCTATTAAAGCTGTTCGTTATATAAAATGCATGTTTATTTTCTTTTGTTGCAAAATATATGGTTTTCATGGCCCTGATTCAATTTTGTAAGCGATTTGTTATTCAGAGTCACATTGCGAGAATTGTTGTTAGAATAATTTACACAAACATTTCAGAGTTGTTTTACACTAAAGTTTAACACTAGAATTTCTATAGGGATTTAATAGTGTTTCATTCATAATATAAAGTGTTTTTTAAAATTACAATATGTATGTTGACTATAAGAAATATTGTACCGATAGAAAGTAATAACGTATCGATAGAAAGTAATAATGTACCGATGGAAAGCGATAATTTACCAATAGGAAGAAATAATTAACCGATAGAAAGTAATAATGTACAGATAGAAAGTAACAATGTACCGCTGGAAAGCAATAATGTACAGATGGAAAATAATAATATACCGATGGAAAGTAATAATGTACCGATGGAAAGTAATAATGTACAGATGTAAAATAATAATATACCGATGGAAAGTAATAATGTACCAATGGAAAGAAATATTGTACCGATTGAACGAAATAATGTATCGATAGAAAGTAATAATGCACTGATGGAAAGCAATAATGTACCGATGGAAAGTAATAATGTACAGATGGAAATTCGGTGAAAAGTAATAACGAACAGATGGAAAGTAATAATGTACCGATGGAAAGTAATAATGTACCGATGGAAAGCAATAATATACCGATGGAAAGTAATAATGTACCGATGGAAAGTATTAATTTAATTAATGTAATAATATAAAGTTACAAAAATAATAAATCTAAACGTTAGGTGTAAGTTTCTAAATATCATAATAAATAATTCCTAAAAAATGAAGAAAAGGAAATAATATTTCAGGGTAAAATTGATCAAATTTTAATTAATTCTCAAACCATGTTTGAAAATTTTAAGCTATAACATGTTGGATAGGTAATAGTAATGATAAAAAATTGTCACAGAGGAGTATAGGAAGTAAAAAATTTTGTAATCCATTAGGTAATTTATTTTAAATTTCAAAAGAACAGTTTTATTATAAAAAATTGAGTGTATTTATTTAAGAGGTTTAAAATCAAAATGTATGAGATTCATCGGAAGAATGAGTATAACAAAATTAGAAAAAAAATGAGTAGCGTGCCAACTCGGATGTTGTCCTCGTCATCTGATCGTAGTTCGAAATGACGAGCTGTGTCTCCAGCTCATTCCTGCTGGATAGATCCGCCTTATAGCCTATTTCGAATTGTGTAGCTCTACACTGTTAAAAATAAGTATTCAAAAATAAGTAAAATGTACTCTTTTTTAATTACATTCGATGCTTATCAAAGTTCTGAATACATAAGTTTCAATTTTGAATGAGGCATGTATTGAAAAATTAGTAGAAGGAGCAGTTGCTTGCCTACATAGGCTGCCTTTACAAATCACTTTCAATAAATATAGACAATTACAACCAAGACTTACCGGGAATTCAACCCAGATCTGCAGGCACGGCTGTCCGGAGTCTTATCCGTTAAGCTACCAGGGCGACGTGAAGAAGTTGTAAACAGAAGTAATATTAAAAAGATGTTCCAAAAGAATGGCAAGTACGATAATTGCATTGTAATAAATCAGCTTACATTGATGCAATCGATATCAAATAATGTGGAAAACCATCTTCGGAACAAATATTTTAAGTTTGTCAGGTCGCTTTGTTCAGATGACTTGAACAGAAAATAAGATAAGCAATATTAAATCTCACTGCTCATTTTTGCGAAAGTGCGATTACTTAAATTCGAGTACATCATCGCTCTTTTACGATGCAATTCTACTAAAAAAAGATGAAAAGTTCATTCACTAATTTTTACGCACTTTTTTTTACACTGTAGTGTAAGGTGTATTCAACCAACCAAAGACATCAACATCATACAAAAAGAAACGTTAAAATTGCTTCATTTACAGCCCAATCTACCAACTCCATTCTGCACAAATCAACTTCCTTAATACTTCATCCCCTGTTTACCTCCTTGAATTCCATTTATTCCCGACTCCAATTCCTCCTCTTTTGTCCAGCGAAGTAGTAAAGGAAAGTCAATTCCACTCTCGGCCCCCGTGGGTATTTCTCTCCGGAAAACATGACTGATGAATTATTTTGTAAGAAATCATCTCAACTCTCGGGACGAAGGACCTTCGGTGATGAAAAGTTAAATTTAGTAAGAATCCCCTCTTCCTCCTCCTCTTTCTCTTCTTCCTGGGTTGCGGGGAAACAAGAAACAGATCAATGGAGGAGTAAGAAGCCTTTGCTGGTGAAATGGGGGGTGGATTTTTTTTTGTTTTGGTTGTTGGATATCCACTTTCTCATCATTTCCGAGATGTCATCCCTGACAGTTTATTTCAGGGATGCAAATAGGCGGAGTAAATAGAGACGCACTTGGGCGGGATGCTTTGCTTTTCACTTTATCTTCGGCGCAGTAGCCTCAATAAAGTCTCGTTTTTTCGGAAGGATGGAGAATGCAGCTAGACGTATGCGTTGCGGTTTGTTTGTTGCGTTACATTGGAATAATTATATAAGGAACGTTCAATTTTAAAACCTCTTTAAGCGCTATTCAGATTTTTTTTACAAGTGAAAACAACTTTTCTAGTGTTTAATTTTCGGCATTTTACACAAAAGTACGTTTGGAATATGATTTTACAAGTACACTGTTAAAATAGGTACTTAAAATTAGTCAAATGCACTTATTTTTGAATATAATCGATGCTTGTCATGGCTCTGAATACATAAGTGTCATTTTTGAAAAAGACATGTACTCAAAAATAAATAAAAGAGCAGTTGCTTGTTTACATAGGCTGCCTTCATAAATCACTTTCAGTAAATTTCAACAATTACAAACAAGACTTAACAGGAAACGAACCCAATCCGTCTACCTGAAGTCGTCTGCACCGAATTCCAGGGCCTTATCCGTTGTACTACCGGAGAACTGGGAATAAGTTATAAACAGAAGTAATGTTAAAAAGGCGTGGTAAAAGAATAGAATGTAAGATAACTGAGTCGTAATAACTCAGTTTCCATTGAAGCAATCGACATTAAATAAAGTGGAAAATCATATTCTAAACAAATATTTTAAGTTTGACAGGTCGCTTTACTAAAATGGCTTGAACAGAAACTGTTATTAGCACTATTAAACAATTCTGCTATTTTTTCGAAAGTACAATTACTTAAATTTGATTACGTCATCGTTCATTTACGATGGAATTGTACTAAAAAAACGAGTACGTTCATTCACTCATTTTTAAGCACATTTTGTTTTCAGTGTATTTTTCCTAAATTTGGTATAGTGTTTGGGTTACTTATTGTTTTTGTATTTACAGAGTTTTGCTGCGGTATGAAGGATTTATTAAATTTGTCAGCAATATGCAGCTGTTTTTCCTTCATGTGTAACAGTGTTGCCATTCTCTTACACAAAAAGAAGTGACAAATATTGGTAGGAGGCTGGTAATGCTGAAAAAAATCAGTGGAAAAAATAGTGAGGACTTAACGAGTTATACATACAATTGTGGGGTTTGCTGTAAAAAGGAGGTAGCTCCAATTATTCAAGTTTGCAGAAAGTCGTAAAAAACGTTTTAAAATTCAAAATTCCAAGTTGTGTGAATATATTCTATTTGATCAATCTTCTTAATTGTTCCTATATAATATGACAGTATTTTCACTCCAAAATATATCTTCCAGATGACGTGGAACATATTGGATTATTGGAGCTACCTCTTTCTTGCAACCAAATAGATGCTCTGTCTATCTCTAGTAAAAATATTAAAAAAAATACAATTTACTATAATCTTATTTTATTTAAAGGAAACTTTAATTAAAATATGGCATATAACTTGGCTTTAAAAACAGAAAATTACATTTTTAATCACCACACTCCCTGTCTGTAACGTCCGGCTCATCTGCTGCGTGGTCATCTATTGAGTAACGCGAGAACTAACAATTGGAGCTACATTTCCTGGCACCAAACGAACAAGTTTTTTTATACCACATGATAGTACATGTAACTCTAAATTCTCCTAGGTTGGAGCTACATCCTTTTTGCAGCAAAACCCTTCAATTTTATATTGCGTATTGTTATAGTATATATACATACAAACATTTAATTATTCACTGCGCACGCTCATTTCTTGGGAAAAAAGTGTGTGTATGCAAAATACCTTTCATACACCTGAACAAATAATAAAATACTTGATAACTAAATTTTGACCCTTATGACCTCAAAAAAGGTTTGGGTCCCAAGAAACGTAGAAAAAATACTCAACAAATGAAATAATTCATTTGCACTGTTTTCAAAAAAATATTTATATACAAATGCATAGGATAAAAAATTTATAGTAAGGACTTCCGATCCAATGATTTTATTTGACAAAAATGGAAAGTAATATATTTGCCAAAATCTTTTCCAGTCTGGAGTCCCGAACGAAATGCTCTCTTTTTAGACATGTGATGAGATTTGGTGGCTGAAAACCATCCTAAAGGTTGTCAGGAGTTTTGGAATCACATGAAATGCTGTCCATTTAAAGATGGTATTCTTTTAGCCATAGGTGGCATTTTCCGGTTTGGATCTTGTAAGACTCCATGCAGTGAAGAGTTAGGAGGTTTGGTTTATTTTTTGCGAGAATTTTCCCATACCACTTTTATTCCAAATTAGAGAGTAAATATATTAATTATAGTTAATTATTATATATAATAATAATAACAACTCTATGCACGTTACATCATCAATTTCATAAACAAAACAACGGATTATGAAGTGGGTAAATACAGGGGGATTAAGTCGGGGTGTACAAACATCTGGAAAGGGGATTTGTTGGATAAAGGCGAGTCGGAATTATATAACAATGCTGAGTTGGAAACGCAACATTCCATGTGCCCAGGGCTTATATTCTAATGAGCAGTCGTGGGTCAATTGGTCAGTCGTAAATTGAAAATGGACAGTTGTGAAATTTAACGAATTGGAATTAAAAGAAACACACACACAATTAATTGTTTTAAAAGTTTGAATTTTTGTTATTTTATTAATGTTTAAAATTCTTTAACAGTGAAAGGTTATTGTTTGCCACACTTAAAAATAAGTACTCAAAAATAAGTAAAATGTACTCATTTTTGAGTACATTCGATGCTTATCATGACTCCGAATACATAAGTTTCAATTTAAAAAAACTCATGTACTCAAAACTGAGGGCGGGGCACACCTTTCTTTACATTATGGTAGATCATTTATCCCCAAAGGCTGATTCCCCGTTGAGTTATAAGGTTAAAGAACATACTGCAGCTAAGGACGACACTCCAGGCCAGAGGGGGGCTAACAATCAGCTTTTCACTTTTCTCTACACGATGGTATGTTATTTCCTCTTGGTTTATTTACTATAGTTTCTCCAAAGACCACGATTAGTTATGTGGATGAAAATGTATACTGTAGCCAAGGATGACATTCCACCCTCTCCCTACGTGTTACAAAGCTCAGAAGGGAAATGGGTTAATAATCAGCCAGGTCTACGAGGTCTACCTTCCTCTACATGATGGTATGTCATTTGTCCCCACATTGAGTTTTGGGGTGGATTGGTAACTGCAGTTGGTCGTTACTCCTCCTCCACGTGGTATAAAGGACAGAAGGTAGATTGGATTGATAATCACCCTGTTCATAATATCCCACCTTCCTCTACACGATGGTATGCCATTTATTTTTCTAGGCTTATTCCACGTGGAGTTATAAGGATTTGCCAGATGTCATTTTTTAGTATACGATAATTTGCGGCGAGGTACAACATACCGATGTTTTAGTCATATTCACATCGAAACTGTTCACTAAGCATTCATGCATCATCTGCGAATTAAGGTATTGATATAAAAAACAAACGCATTTGAAGCAAGGTTCCATTTCGTTTGAAAATCGTGCGACGGAAAAATACGAGCGAATCGACGTTGGCTAAAAGCAAAACGGAATTTTCAAAATCCTTTTTTTTTTTTTGGCGACAAAAGAGAAAACACCTTTTTGTCGGTATGCCTTCTGTTTCAGGCGAAATGCTTGCGAATTTGAAACGCCACGCTTTTATCTAAATATCCAATTTCGTGTCAGGCCTTTTAGTTTTCGGTATTAAATCATTGCGGAATTTCGGGAAGCTCGATAAATGTCAACACCTGTTGCAGTCCCATCCATAAATCTTCATAAATTGTTTCAATATCTGTCTTTTGATTAATCGATTCATTAATTTTCGGGATGTAAAATGCTTTGGTTTGAACTAAAGCAACATTTCTGTTATATAAATTTTAAAGATATATACTAATTTTTTTAACTGTTTATGTTAGTGCTTTTCAAATTCAAGAAGAACATATTTTTTTGTTAATTTTTGTGTCGAATATATTCTTATTTTTTTATGTGACTTGAAGATTTATCTTTCCTTCAGATTTTTAAAATTCCTCAAACATGTTAAACTTTCGCTTACAATAGCGGTTCTCAACTTGTGGCACGTGTACCACTGGGGTTACGTGGCTGTCTGGTTGTGGGTACGCAAAAATAATAAATATAGGAAGTAAAATAACACAAATTGAGAATTTATGGTTTAGAGAGAGAGAGAGAGAGAAGAGAGAGATAGAAGAGAGATATATATAAGAGAGAGATAGAAGAGAGAGAGAAGAGAGTTAAGAGATAGAGAGATAAAAGAGAGAGAAGAGAGAAAGAGAAGAGTGAGGAAGATAGAGAGAAAGAGAACAGTGAGAGAGAGATAGAGAGAAAGAGAAGAGAGAGATAGAGAGAGGAGAGAGATATAGAAGAGAGAGAAGATAGAGATAAGAGAGAGAAGATAGAGATAAGAGAGAGAAGAGAGAGAGATAGAAGAGAGATAAGAGATATAGAAGAGAGAGAGTGAGAGAGAGAGGAGAGAGAGAAGAGAGAGAGATAGAAGAGAGAGAAGAGAGATATATAAGAGAGAGAAGAGATAGAAAAGAGAGAGAAGAGATAGAAAAGAGAGAGAGGAGAGAGAGAAGAGAGAGAAGAGAGAGAAGAGAGAGAGAGGAGAGAGAGAGTGAGAGAGAGAGAAGAGAGAGAGATCCAGTTATCGAGTTATATCCAATTTTTTTTTAGAAAAATCTTATCATTAGCTATTTCATCACTTTGGTTTCAATGTTTACCAAATAATAAAACATCAAAAACCATTATTTACTAAAAAGGACTAGAAATAATTCTCGCAGTGTCAAAACCTTTTTTTGAACTTTTTTTAAGTGATTTTCTCATAATATTTTAATGTGGATAAAACCCGTATTTCATCTGGGTTACTGAATAAATACATTAAGGTTGAGGTATCGACCTATTACTAAAACAGATCACAACTAATTTAAGAGAACATTTAAATTTTAATTATTCCTTAACAGTCTTTTACACCCCACGAAAGTATTGGAAAATCCTTCCACTACTTCTTTCTGTGTGCATTTTATTTTCGCCCTGAAGGACAGCGATGCATTTTCGAAAATAGTCAACTGCCTTTGGCCTCAAATTGGATTCGAAAGTAAGAAATTTTAATGGGATCCCCCAACAGTTAGAAAACTCACGTTCTATTCACAGAATCGATGCAATGCTACTTCGAAGGGGGGAGAACTTCTGCGAAACGTCGGAATTTCGAAGGAAAAGGATCGTGTTTCATTCATTAACTTCATTATTAACTTCGAGGGAAACTGCAATGAAGGTGTAATTTTATTGGAGGGGGTTTTCATTTTTTTAATTCGTTTGCATTAGCTCTTTGTTTAATAAGTTTTGAAATATACTTGTTTGAGAATTTTGGGAAGGGCACTTGTAGTAACTTGTTTTGCAATGTTTAGGAATTTTTTTTAAATAACAAAATTAATGAATGGAAAGGTTGTATGGTGGGTTTTTAGAGTGTTAAAAATACAGTAATATCTGTTTATAAAGATGCCGGGTATAACGATAGCAGTCCATGTTAATTTTCCCGAATAATCCAATGCCGGTTAAAACGATAATCCGCATGTAAGGATTGAGTTTCCTCCGTCTTGCTGATTAACAACTGCTTACAACAAAGAAGGGGGAGGGAGGGCCGTTTACGCAATAAATACGTGTCAGACGAATAGCTCGTGAACAAGAATCCCGGTTCTAATACAGTGTTAGCAATAAGAAATTTTATGGAAATTTCCTATTACAATGTCAAATGTAAGTAGACAATCATTACTGAGCATTCCTCGTCAAAATAGTAGTTTATATAACTAACTATATCTAACTAGTATATGTAGTCGATGAAATTATTATAAAGTACATAAAATATATTTATACTCAACTGTTATGTATGCGCATAATACTTTCTTATTACGCGATATTTTTCGTGATTCGGATATAGCGATTTCCGGATATAACGAGCAAATTATAATGGTCTTTTGAACATCGCTATAAGCGGTTTTTACTGTATATATAAATATATTTTGTTTTTATTTTAGCAAGTGCTTCCGTAGTTCATTTTCCTTGTTAAATATATTTTTACACTAGATTTTGTTTTATTTAAATTTGTATTTAAAAATGGTTTCTATTAAATTTGTAGTAACTGTGTGTTTTAGGCACAATTGTTCAATTAAAAACAATTTAATACCTTAAACATGTGTATGCGCGTGTAAACAAAATCAAACAATTTTTTTATGTCCCAGAAGAATAAGCTTAATTTTCCTGTGACTTTTCAAAGAACTGAATTATTTATGTGGCTTGACGAAGTAGAATTCCAAAAACAACAGAGCTCTTGTAGTTTTCAATTCGCCTTGGCTGTAAATAATTATATATAAATTATGTATATTCAACACATTTTTGGCCACTGGATAGATCTGTCTGGTAATGAAAAATGGTGTTTTTAAACTTTTAAAACTGCAGTTGCATTATTTTTTATTCGCGTTTATTTATATACCGTCAATGAGGGTTACTTCACTCCCAAATTTTTCATTTATCAACTTTAGCGAAGTGTTTGAGTATCTTATAGTGTAGCTAAATTTATGTTACGGGTATCAAATATATATTCTGCGATAACGGAATAATCCGGTAATCTATCATTTTTTGAATTTAGTCTTCTTTAATTTTTTAATTTATTTTTTATTATTATTATGTTGTGGAGTAAAGTAGGAAGCGGGGTTAGGATACTTTATCCCGATGTCGGGAATTTACTTTTTTCAATAGTAAAGCTTGGTTGGAATAAAAAAAACCATTTGGTTCTTGTTCAGCACTATTCAAAGTGTATGTTCTATATTTTTGATGTCCACCCCCCCCCCCAAGAAAAAAAAATATCCACTATCGAAAAAATCTATTCAAAAAACAAATTTGTTTTTTATGATAAATGCCCTTTTTTTTAATAATTGACGAATTTTTATTTATTTGTTCCTCCAATTATTTTTGTTCGTATCCTTCAGTGGGCTAAATAAAAATACAGATAATAAGATATAAATGAATAGAAAATTCAAAATAAATGTTAAAAAATAATCATATTTTAATGCACATTTTTCTCTTATGGCGAAACAGGATCCATCCCAGCGAACATCTTATAAGGGAAATAACTTACATTTCTTCGCTTAAATAATAAATTAGAAGAACATTAAGGTTTCTACTGAGGTTTTATTTACTATTCTAGGTTTTTCTCTACTTTAACAAGAGAGGTAAAACAACCTGAAATGTTGGCGTGGAATGAGGTAGATGAGCAAAACGATTTGTAACATGAATAATAAAAAAAAATAAGAAAGTCCATTAGTATACTTTTACATTGATTGTCACATTATATACTTCTGAACAGACCCGCCGCACCGGGAGGGGGGAGGGGGGAGTTCCAATAATCTGGAAACCCTGAAAGTTGGGAATTTCAACTTCTAAAAATCCCCGGGTTGGGAAAATTTATGCCTGAAGAAAATTAATATTATTAGCATATGAAAGCTAGGGAAGATTAGAAATCTCCTAACTTGTAAGATTACATTTAAATTGGACCTCAGAACGCACACTGCATTGGAATATGGGTGCAACAAATCAATGCTTGCGAGAGAACTGTTTAATATTAACTGAAATATATAAAATAAGATGTAAAATGTCGATAAGTTGGAAATGGGGATTTTCAGCACAGTTGAGCTGGGGATTTTCAGCACAGTTGAGCTGGGAATTTCGAATCGTTAATTTGGGAAATTTCTTGTTTTAACCCTCCCAAAATAAATGTTTTGTGTGGCGGCATTTATTGTGAGCTGACCTTATTCAGAGTATAAGAGTCCGGAAAATTAACGAATGATTTTTACCGTAACAGAAAGGATTTAATAGACAGATTTATTCATCTATAATTTTTTTCAACAAATTTATTATCCATCAAAATACAAATTTGGAAAATGTTGTTAAAAGTTTAAATTAAAAATTGTTTTTTACGGATAGGCAAAAGGTGTGCCTTTGAGAAGTTGGATTAGTATAATATAGAACCTGGGGGGAGGGGTTGCTAAAAAAACTAGGTTCGTACTCGACTCTGCGGCCACTAGGGGTGGTCCTGGTATAAAATATTTCTTATAAACATTTGTTTCAACAAATATAGACATTTAATTATGGAAATAATTTTCTTTAATTTCGCCAAAAAATCATTTTTGATTCGTTCCATTCTTTGAACAACTGACGATTTAAAGGTACAGTAGACTTTCAAAAATGTGTTATTTTGAAAGTCTACTGCACTTTTAAATTCTTGTGTTTTGCTATAAATGAAACTGTTTTTTATATTTATAAACACAACTATACAAGTGTGCCATCTAATGTGTATATAACTCATATTAAAAAAAAGTTTAATTAATACATATTTCACAAAAATGCTGTTTTGTCATCTTGTTAAATTGGATCGCAGGCCATATTTCGAAATGTTTCTTGAGCCTTAGTTTTTTGGTTAGAAACTTGAAACTTTTTTTTAAGGTTCTACATACTTATCAAAAATGATTTTTTATATTTCTTATATGAAAGTTGCATAATAATTTTCATATTATGAATAAAAACTGTTTGGAAATATTTGTATTTTTCCAAATATTGTAATGGAAATCTGAATAAGTTAAAGTTTGTTTGTAGAAATATTTTTTAAACTGTTTTACACATACAAAAAATTAATTAGCTATGTGAAGTGTTGTCAAAAATGATACAATAAAAAATATGCTTAAAAACTGAAAAAAAAAATAGTTTTTGATAGTCCACTGTAACCTTAATAATGACAACGAAAACAATAATAATAAAAAAATATCTTTAAGGTAAAAAAAAATTTTTAGATTTGTTTCGATCTCACACCCAATAAATATACAAATAATAGAAATTTGTCAATTTGCGTTGCAATAAAGATTCAACTAACATTTGACTAACTAAAGTACAATTTAGGAAACGAGTTATTTTTATTTCAAAACTATACTATACTTGTTACATTTTAAAACGAACCACTTATAAATATCTTTTATAGTGCCTTCCAACGCTTCACGAAGTAATTTTTTTTTCTATCTCAACCATATACACGAAACTATATTCGATTCCATCCCCGTCTGATTTCCTTATGCGCAAAAAATCGAATACTTCCTCCGAGAAATTCACGTGTAAACGCGATTTTCTTCTCACCCTAGAATTTCCCCCATCGACGATTTGACATTCCTTTCTGGAGAAGTTTCTTATTGACTTATGCGATGGGATTCCATCAAACCTGGGAGACGTGTGAAAGGGACTTTCGACGCTCCGTTTGAATTCATACCTCACATTTAAACGTGGAATGTGGCGTGGCATTCGTATTAGGGGTCGTCCGGGGCTATGCGAAGGGAAATGGGTTTGGATAGTTGTTATATATCTTTTGAGTTGTTTAGTATTTGTTCGACATTTAAAAGTTAGTTTGGAAATAATGTGTATTTATATTAACAGGAATGAGACCTTTAGCCAGATAATATATTATAAAGGGCAAACACTATTTCAGGTAGGGAGAGAGAGGAGGGGGGGGGGGGAAGGGATACTTCCTTTTTCAACTTGCAACTTAATTCCCCCCCCCCCTCCCCCAAAAAAATTATTTCAAACCTTTGTTTTTTTCAAACCTTGCACCATTAAAGGATATACTGTTGTTTTTACTCTGAATCAAATATCTATATTAATGGACATTAAATCTATATCAATGGCATTTTGTACGTTTATATGATTAATTTATAAAATTGGAAATAAATAGGAAATTCGAAGCGATTTTTTTTATTTTACAAAAACCATCAAAGCAGTGTAGAGAACTCTAAAAACAGAATCCTTAAAAAAACTGGTGAATGAAGGAAATTTTTGTAAGCTGTTGCTGAAAATGCTTCACTTTTTTTTATCAAAAAATGTTTTGTCTAGTAAATAATTTCATCAGAGTAGTAGTAAATAAAAGTAAAATAAGGAATAACCATTCAGTGTTTTTTAAATTACTGACTTTTGTAATGTTATACAATACAAAATAAATTACAATACAAAATAATTAAAATTTGTTATACAATATTAAATAAATTACAATACAAAATAATTAAAAATTGTTATACAATATTAAATAAATCTAGAATTTTATCTGTATTAAATCTTTATTTTTCACAATACACAGAGAGTGATATGCGACTGGCTACGCTAACAACAAAAAAATATCGCGCAGTTCTCTTTTCTTAAATTGATTACGAGCAACGCCGGGCCTCATTTCTATACCGTAATAAAAAAAATTACTTTATGCAATATTTAATAAATATAAAAATATAATTCTTTCGGTAGTGGAATATTAAACACATTTCTGTTTATTATAGTATTGTTACTCAAATGGCATTCAAATCCCAAAGAGAAATTATGACAGACATATATACATTAAATACATTGTAAACGAATGCAGACAACACGTGAAAAAAATATAGTTGTAATTTCGCATTTTTCATATAAATTTTCAATTTAAAAACCATGATTTATTTTAAAGTTTTACGTATTTTTTTTTTACAAATCCGTTCTTATCCTTAGATTCTATCGTTATCTTTTCTCCCACATTGATATATCCGAGAATTCTTAAATAAGACTTTTTCCCATTTCTTTCATACCCTGACGTTGATGCGCTTTCAAATGAAATCTATCCATTAAAATCGGGATGGTTCGTTTCCATGGCAACCTACAATGAACTCCGGATCTCGATAATAAAGCTCAGATTCACTGTGGAAAGAAAACGTTGTTCCTCATTTATTTCTTCAATCCTCAGTATGCGTGATATCCGAGGATTGAATAGCCCCTCTGAATATTCAGTTCGGTAAAAGGAATATTTACAAAATTGATTTCGAATCCATCGAAAACATATGACAGTAAATTCCAAAGCGTGAATGTACATAAATGCGTATAATATACTACATAAACTAGGATTGGAATTCTTGTTTTACACAGGCAGTATTATGGATATATTACTTTTTCGAGAAAGGTAAAGCGAGAAGGTTGTTTTTAATATTTAATGTAAAATAAAACATAAGTTTTTTACTGAATTTTATTTAAATTATGTTTTGTGTAGAATATAATGTGGCTATGTCAGAATAACTACCAAAAGGGTTTTGACGTTTCAAAAACGTTTGAAACTCATTTGCTTCTGTTGATAGAGATTTGAAATATGATTTACCGCTTTTGATTTTGTTGAGATAATGAGAAACCATTTTATTCACAATCGGCATATCTTATTCGAATTTTAAATTTGATTCTTCTGGAGTTGAGAGTGTGCTTTTGGCATTCCGAGGGTTTTTCCATACTTTATGAGGTTCTTCCATACTTCCAAATATACTTTCAACTAATCGTAAAAGCGATTGATCGCAAAATCGATTATTCGTCAAATCGATTAATTATCAAGTCAAAAATTACTTAATCGAAATCTCAATGATTTTTTTTAAATCAGGATTTTTGATGAAAATTATGGAATCATAGTCTAAGCCTAATTGTAACAGTATTTTGGTATTAAGTTTTTTTAAAAAACTTCTGGGAATAGATTTTAGATAAGTAATTGAAAATACATTGACATCTGGGCAGTTTCAGGTACTTTAGTGAAAAGGGTTCATTCTCTTTATGTTTGGTTGCATTAACTTCGTGCTAGAGCCACATAATGGGCTATTGGCTATCACCAAGTGAAGACCCGGGAACATTGCCTCGTTCTTTTGAACCATGGTTGGGTGGTAAGGACTATATATCGAGGTGACACTCATACTTAAATAGGCGTAAGGACTTTGAACTACAACATATTTAAATTTTTCAGTTTTGTTGTTACGATTCTATCTTGGATATAAAAAACATCCATGCTATATGTTCAAATTACTTTAGAGCAGGGTCTGTACGTATTTTTTATATGAAATTATACTTTTTATTTAAACAAAACTAAAATCTTAGTATGTAATATATAAATGTTATATGTTTAAATTTTATATAGAACTAGCAATATGGCCCGGCGTTGCTCGTGGTCACTTTGCACAGTAAGAGCTGCGCGATTTTGTCTTGTCAGCGTAGCCATCGCACTGTGAAAAATAAACTTTATCGAAATCCAGATTTACTTTGAATATTACCCAGAATTACTTTGAGTATTTTTTGAGTTACCTAAATCTATTTTTATGTTCACGACTTTACATGCTATTGCGACTACTGTTTAAACTGATGTTTTTTGTAAAATGTTTCTTTTTCTGAAATTAAAATTACTAAAAATTTTTTTAATTGCATATTTTTTGTATAAAACTTAACCATTTAGTAACAATAAACCCTTGTAGAAAAATTTCACATTCATTAGTTTTAATATTGGTGACGCAATAATATATCAAAGAAAAAATATTGCATTGTTCCAAATCGAAATAATGTATCGTATTTAGTGATTTTTTTTTTGTGCCAATTGGTGACTGGAGTCTATATATCCGTCTTTCAACATAATTTCATATGGGTCAATATTTACGGACAATATTTTTTATAAAAATTAATTATCAAATATTCATTTTTAAATTCCAATTATATATTTTTGAGGTAAAAATTTAAAAATAAGCTACATGGAGGTATAAATATAGAAAACCTTAAATTAAACTTTTAGGGTGGCCCATTTCAACACCATAGAAATATTCCACACCGTAACAAAAAGCACTATTGTCATAAAGTTAAGTTGTTCAGAACATGAATACACATGGCGTCAGTCGAAATAGCTGGTTTATCTTCCTCCTTCGGTTGGCGAGGTTTTTGTTAACGACGTTAATTCTGTTATTTGGACACTAATTTCGCCATTGTGACGATATTTTTAAATACAGGACCTGTATTTTAGCTCATTTGGCAACATTTTTATTGATTTGGCAATATTTGGCGACATTTTTAAATTCATTTGGCAACATTTGGTGATATTTTTAATTCATTTGGCAATATTTGGCGAAATTTTTAATTCGTTTGGCGACATTTTTAATTCATTTGGCAACATTTACTCATCAGCCAATCAAAATAAATCGTTTATCCCAGTATTGTCGAAAAATATTTTTGGTCGCCAAGGTGATTTTTAACAAAAATGTTATGAAGGGAAGATCGAGATGTCAATTTCCCATAGGAGTAATGTTAGAGAAAATGGAAAAAGTTCCATAACTTTTGAATGGTTGCAGATATCCACATGAAACAAAGTGCAGATTTTAAACTAAGAAAAGTTTGTTCAAATGGTAAAAGTTTCATAAAAATCCGTGCAGTAGTTTTTGAGTTAAATCCGGACAAACAGACAGACAGACAGACAGACAAAAAAAATTTTAAATGCGATTTTCGGAATCAGCGTATTCTAATTCGTGGAGAAAACTCAAAATGAGGGGTTTTATTCGATTCCACAGACAGACACTCCATTCTTATATATAAGTATAGATTCAAATTTGTATGTAGACATTTTTAACTATTTATTTTGTATATTTGTTCTTAAAAAGTAAATTTTTTTAATAAAGTGTAAATATATTTAAATAAAAAAATTCTAGCTAATTTGACGATTCGAACTTATATATTAAAGCCTTAAAGATATTCTTGAAGTTTAATTTTCATAAAGTGTAAACGTACAACATTTTTGAGAAATATTAGCTTTATACTGAAACATATGCATATGGAGATACATATATTGCGTTAAATTGTTCATTAACAATTGTTAAATTAATTGTGCATTAACAAAATGTTAAAGTACAGCTATAAAAATAAGTTAATATTATGTTTTAAAAAAACATTAACTTTTATCAGCCGTTATTCTTTATTTTACCACGCGCTTGCTGAAGAAATAACAGTGAGGATATTAAATCAGCTGATTGAAGAGTTAATAAAAAACAATTCCAGATTGAATTAATTAGGAACTTTCTATCCAGTTAAAAATATGTATTTTAATTCTTATGGATACAGAGCGTATAAACAGTCTCCACATCCCTGCATGATGCATATTCGTATCAACTGTACGTTTCCAAGTTTATCTGACAGAATGACAACGTATATTTACATTCCATTTTAAGAACTTCTCGGAAAGAGCATTGTCAGAACTTTCAAGATTCTTTCAACTAGTCGGCTAAAACATTCTTACAAAAGAGCAGAGGAATCGAATTTTCATTCTCTTGCCAACTCCTAACGGTTTCTGTCATCTTGCGAGATCAGACGATTTTTCGGGAAATAAATATTCGCGTGAGAACGCTTCTTTTTTGGATTGCTTTTCTACGCATTTTTCATCTATTTGTTTTTTTGGTTCTAGAGTTGTTGCAAAGAGCCTGAATAACGTTTACATTTTAATGATTACGAAATAAATAACTTCCAATCGTTAATGGACTGTATGTTTATGACGTCATTCATCAGATAAACAAAAGCGCATGTTACGTATATGGTGTATACAAATATTGTCTGCTAATTTATGTTCATACCACTGAGCGAAAATAATAAACACTGGAGTGAAGACTCTCATTGGCGGGAAATTTGCTTTACCGTGATGCGCGAATGAATACTGTTCGGAAGACAAGGTTGAGAAAACATTCTACCATCGCTTTTGCACCGTAAGTCGAGTTGCGTCGGTCTTGATTATTTGATTAATTAATATTTTTTTCCCTTCTTCTTGTATGTAAGAAAGCAAGTGTGGCAAAACATTAAATGTTTAACATTTAATGTCTTTTTAAAAGCCAGAAATGTGATTTTAAAACTAGAATGCATGCACTTCATTCTATGTCACACACCATGCGAAAGAACTACATTTTTCTACATTCGCTCAAAAAGGTTTAAAGTGGTCGTCCACGCTTTGTCATCTCTCCAGTGATTATATAACTCAGTGTTTTTTACTATTCCTTTTAACCTCGACACCACGTCGTACACATTGTTCCTTGGGTAATAATATTATAATTTTAAAAGAATTACATGTAAAATGATTGTAGATGTAATAAATCGATATTTTAATATGAGTAGCATTTATGTTTTAAAAAAAAATATTTTGAGAAAAGAATGGCAAAAAACAACAACAACAACAACAACAGCCAACAATTATTTCGTATATGTTATTCCGCAGTTACTTTCCATCATTCAACTTCACGATTTTCGAATCCAATTCACTCTATTTTTAGCAGCGTCTCGTTGCCGCTTTGTAAGGATATGGACAAAGCTTTATCACATGAATTTGCTAAAATGAGTTTCTTTGACACGGCACCTCATTTTCATTAGGCTATCTCATGTCTCACGTGATGTTATCATTCTATTATTGCTATGTAATGACATCGTTGTAAGTCTTCTTGCCATCATTAAGGCCTAGAAATAGTTGAGTCACCGTTACGGTGATATTTAAATCCATGTAATTTCATGTGCATGTACATTGTATTAAATACGTCTTTTAAATATAAGCAACGTATACAAAACCGTCTACATGAGTATCCTTGTATCCTGCGAAATTGTATATAAATACAAAATGGTTACACATTGTTGGGCGATAGTCATTGTTTAGGTGTATCATATTTATAAAATATTTTTTTTGCCCAAATATTTCGCTTGTATTTTAATCAAGTCGTCGTTTTAGCTTTAGTAGTAATAATGTAATTAAAGCGTATTAAACAGAATTGCGTATTAGGTGTTGTTAAACAGCCAAACAATGACCATCGCCCAACAATTTGTGACCACCTTGGATAGTCATGGCGGTTATTTAACACGTGACCGTAATATAAGTTATTATAAAATTGTTAGAAAATTTTATTTATAAGTTTAGAAAAGATATATATAAGTTTCAAGGATGTCAGAAATAATATATATAAGTTTAGACTTTTAAGATACATAAAAAAAATATTTTTATTATTTGTGCGCATTAAAATAAAAGAATGTAATGTTTTTTTATACGGTAACTGTTAAATAACTTTTTTATGCTAACTATCATTTAATATACAGAAAAACTTACATACTATTTGATAATACAATGATGTATTGCATTACCAAATAAGATAATAAGACTATTTATAAAATAAAAACTTGATTGATAAGCGTATAATAAGATATAAATATGTAAAATATAAAGACTATTTAAGAGTTTACAATAATCATTTTTAAAATATCATTCTTCATTGAGTACCTAAAGATTGGCACCTGATCATGATTCAATATTACGAGGCAGTGTTCACGGATCTTTCCGTTGCGACATATCCCTAACCGTCGCCGTCGCAGTGGGGTCCGTAGCCCGATGTACCGTCGTCGGCTAGCAACCAGAGGGTTGGGAGTTCGAATACGGCTGATACAAAAGACATGATCGGTTGGTTGCCAGATTCGTTGTGAAGTAACAATACATCGTCCTAAATTACTTCCAATTTCTACGGCGTGTATACGGGACTAGTGCACGTTAAATCTGATGGAGTTCCAATATCCGCGTGCCTATTGAGGTTGCGTTGGGTGCCAGCTCAGGCGTTGTCCTTATCATCTGACCATAGTTAAGAAATACGAGGCATTGTTCCTGGACCTTTACTTCGTGATAGGCCACGAACCGTCGCCAATAGCCCAATGTGCAGCTGTAGTGCGACGTTAATTAACCAAACCGAAACCTAACCGTCGCCGAAAACTCATTATCCATGTCAACTGCGGCGTTAATTCAGAGAACCAAACGCAGTACTCGATAATTAATGCGACCACAAAGTTACATTAAATTGACCAGAACATCCGCAAAAATTAACGGCGTGTATACGTGACTGGTGCACGATAAATCTGATCGGGGTCCAAAGTCCCGACGTCTATTGAAGGCGGTGGGTGCCAGTTCAGGTGTTTCCTCGTCATCTGACCATGGTTCTAAAATACGAGGCATCGTTCCCGGGTCTTTCCTTCGAGATAGGCACCGAAGCGTCACCAATAGCCCACTGTGCAGCTCTAGTGCGACGTTATTTAATAAAAACCAAACCATTTAATTGACATCTCCACGGTACTACTAAAATTCACCAATTGTTCTGCGACTTAAAGAATCTTTTCCTGGAAGAAAAAAAAAACCAAGATCCCTATGAAAAAATCCATAGAAAAAAACCCCATATCCTACCACCCAAACATGTAGCATAAAACACAAGAACAGTCTCGACGTCCGATATATGCATTCTATCGGAGAAAATTGCATTTTGAAAACCACTCGGAATACATTCGGGGCATAGGCGGCCCGGGCACTCACTGTTTAAAATATAGCCCCGGCGCGTTTTATCGCGCAAATTTTGGAAGCAGGGGATGGAACACTTTTTTGTCCGTTGCCATGACGACGTCGAGATTATTTCACGATTGGCCGACAGTACATTCCAGGAGACGGGGGGATGAAACAGTCCCCGTGGGACGAGAGGGTTGGAGAGGAAGAGTTATAGAGATCACACTATGAGAAAGGATGGGGGGGGAAGATGTATTTTCTTCCCTATATACATCACGCATTGCGATATTTCGTTTAGTTTTAGGTTTTTTTTAAGCCCCGGGAAGTCGTTACTTTCTTTCCGAGAAAGGGGATAATTGGGAGATATTGTCACGCGGGCTTGGATTGGATTACTGGCTGAGGAATGCCGGTCGTGGAGAAATAAGTTTCGTGTAATAAACTTTTGGATTGATTTTGGTGATGTGAAATAAGAATGAATATGCAAGTTTTAAATTTGGCCCTGGTTTGGTTTGGTTTGGTTTTGTTAATTAACGTCGTACTAGAGCTGCACAGTGGGCTATTGGCGACGGTTCGGGGTCAATCTCGAAGGAAAGACCCGGGAACAAATACACATTCATACATGCACCTCGTTATTTTAGAACCATGGTCAGATGACGAGGAAGCACCTGAACTGGCAAAATTTGGCCCTGATTAGAAAAGGAGTTTACTAACTCTTGTATGCTTTACGGGGTCATGACTTTTGTTTCGTACATTTTATATGGTTGATTGAATTGACGTCGCACTAGATCAACGCAATGTGCCATTGGCCAGATCTAAATAAAACCCCGGAAATTAATGTGTTAATTATCTCATAGGAATGCTAGTTAGTAGGATATTTAATGAAGGACATTGAGCTGGACTATTACTTCTACTAGAGTAATGTGCTGGTACATTAATGGTTTTCCTTTAACTTTTGTGTTTTTTTGCCATACTGTAATACCAGAAATGCTAACCATCAGTTGTCCTCAGATACTGTGTCCTCAGTTAAAGCTAAAAAACTAATAGTTTAAAGTTTCTTGAATTGCAATAGTTCATCTGTGTACTCGGATTTGATTTGAACGCATACTGGCGGGTACTTTAATTCCGCCAAGTTATGAGATGAAAAACAATCGGTCCAGCTCCCTACGATATAATAATTCTTTAAAAATAGTTAAGCGATGAGAATATTTTGTATGTATTTCAGATACGAAATTTGTTTTGTTCTTTGTGTATTCACTTCAGATGGTAAATCGTCGCTTTTTCCCTGTGTTCTTCATGTACATCTGTCATTCTAGAGCAGCGTTTCATAACCTGTGGTACACGTACCCCTGGGGGTACGTGGTGGTCTAATTGTCGGTACGCGAAAATAATATTAGTAATGGCATAAATCACTTAAAATAAATACATTTAGTAAGTAAATTCTAAAATAAAAGCATATAAATGTCGTTTGATTCATTTGCCAGCTAACCTAAGAACATTACTGCTAAACAAAAACAAACTTTTTCGAGTGGAGGGTTGGGTGAAAAGTGGTATGAGAGAAGGGGGTACTGACATAAATGAAACGTTTTATCAAGGGATACGCGATATATAAAAGTTTGATAACCACTGCTCTACAGAATAAAATACAGTACTGTAACTTGGGGTTACTTTGACACTGGTGGGTTACTTGGACTTAAAATAAAAACGTTTTAAATCCCTAATGTCCTGTTGCTACTTGTTGATTAAATCACTACCTGTTGCAGAGATAGTGAATCAATGTTTAGATTTTCATGACAGCGGCCCCTGGTGTGATTTAAAAAAAAAATATTTTTTGTCTGGATCGAAGTAATCCCCTCCTGGGGGTCAAGTAACTCTAAGTTACGGTATTTTAATAATGTTCTCAAAAGTGTTGCATATACAAGTTTTTTTTAATAATTTCCTCGTCAATTAAGGGATAATTCTCAAAATTTAGAAGACATTTTCATAACACTATATCCGTCTGATTTAATCGAAAATGAAGTATTTTTATTTTGAAATGACATGATTTTTCTCATGCGGTTTCTGTGTTATATATTTTTTATGAATTGTAAATTCAAATAATTTAATTATCATTGATTAATTTCCAAGTGGCAAGAGATTCTACCGGCAAATCTCTAAAAATATTTACAAATTTGTGTTGGGTGTTTCAAATAAAAAAAAAAAATGGAAAACTTGGAATAAAAAAATGGAAAGCAAAGTCTGTGAAATGTTTTAGGCTTCACTGGGGATATTAATATTACAATTTTTAAAACTTATTTTAAACGCCAAGTCATTATTACTTTTACTTGTAAATAGTTTTTGTGTACACTTATATTCACCTGATGCTCATGCCTGATAATTGATAAAATTTATTTTTAAATGGAGACTGCCCATACGAGATAAAAAATTCAAAAATTTCGACAATCAATTAACTGAAAATATCATTCATTTTATCACTTATTCGCTTTAAAAAATATTTTGTTTTGTTGCATAGGAAATAAAAAAATACTAGGAGGCTCCGCCCCCTGCTCCACTGATGCTCCGCCAACCCCCGGAGGATTGCTACGCAATCCTCATAGGTTTGCTTCGCAAACCACTTCTCGCTTCGCTCGCTAAAAGGTAGGACACTAACAATGTGTTCTAGTAACAATACTTTTTTAATTATATTACTAAAAACTTTAAAACTTGAAATTTAAATTAATATTCATCTTGGCATCATTACATTTTTGTCAAAATGTAAATCAATATAAAATCATTTAAACTATTTTCTTTTTAACTACAAATGAAAACAATGGTACCATTGGCAAGCCTACCATTATTTATTATTTTCCACATTATTTTTACACCTTTTCTGAATTTTAGTTAATATTCTAACATTATTTGTGGTTTGCTTTGGTCATTATTGACGTTAAGCTTACCATAATATTGCCTACCAAAAGTGTGTAATTTACCTAGTTAATACGTCATACAAATGAAGCTCATAGAAATCTAGTTTTCAAAATTGTCAACAGATGGCGCCACCTTAATTTTCCGCTTTAAGTTTCGAAAAGCGTATTTCAAAACTTCTAATTGAAGGGGTTAATCGTCAAAATGGTTTACATAATAGCAAAATAAAAATGCGAGCGCAACAGAATTTCGTAAACAATCTAACTGTTGCCATTCCGGTAAGAGAAAAACAGCGTTTTTCAATCACCGCGTAAGAGAATTATATATAAAGATATTTAGGATAAAAAGTAATAATATTTCAGTAATTTAACCTTTAGCGGGGCGAAAGACATCGCTGCGGACACTCTATATCATTAAGACGTGTCTCCGCAGCGGATTCATGTGACCATTAAAGGTTAATAACCAAGTGTAAACAATTCCAAAATTTATTGATTTTTATTAATTATTAAGATATGCCCTTTTTAAACTATTTAAACGCTGTTTGTAACCTTGAATTATTTAATATTTTAGTTTAAAAACATCGTATATTAATTTTGACTGATTTTCCTTTTTTTTCAGGTTAGTTGCATTTCTTGAAACTTTTATATTCTGTAGGTAAGTTTATTGTATTATACTACAGCGCTTGCACGTTTTCTTGATAATTATATACTGTTCCCCTAATATCGTAACTTCAATTTTATTTTTTTCTATATTTTTAATTGTAATTTAAAGTTTAAAGGTAGAATAGAGAATAAAGGTAGATTAAAACAAAAGTAACCTGTTATCTAACTATACGATTTAGTAATATAAACTACTCATTTGTTAATATTGTAGCATTCTAGGTTTGTTTATCGGCTACATTTCATAAATTTTAAGAGGGTTTAAAATAAAAACAGAATTTGATATTAGTTGTCGCATTTAGATGTAATTCGCCTTAGTTCTAATTTCACCAGTTTGTGAAGGAATTATATATATATATATATATATATATATATATATATATATATATATATAATAATTAATATGATTAGTTCTGCTCATTTTGCATTTGCATCCTTTCGCTAAATAATACACATGCGTTCTATATTAATGAATTCCTTGAAAAAAACCTCTAAGAATAGCCGTGGAATTTCGAGGATGTCTCAAAATCTAAATTAATCTCGACTGAGATGCGTTCTTTCAATGAAGTGAAATGAATTCAGAGAAACAAAGAACTGGAACCCTTATTTGTTTCTTACGCGTTGCGAAGAGGCGTGTTTGCATATTCCACCCGGAAAAAAATATTTCGAAACAAAAATCCGCGCATTCCTTTTTTCAATACTTACGTGTTTTCAACAGCAGGAATAGTAGAATAGTATCTTTCATTTTAACTTTGGATGGAATTTTCGAGTTTTTCCTTTGGGGCGGAGAAGCAGACGATAATCTGATGCGTTGTTTGTTGCCAAACACGTCAATCTAAATTTGTATCAGTATTTTTTTATGGTTTGTGACGTATTTTTACTGATTTGATGTCGCATTGTCATTATAGAAGTAATACATTCTTTTGCTTTCTTAAGCAAATGAAATATATATAATTTCAATGCTCAAATTAACGTATATTTTTTCAGGTATTTAAAAAATATATATATTTACACTGTGTTTTTAATAAGATATCATTTCTTTCGAAGTAGAACACTCTACCGACTAAGCTGTAGAAGCTTGGCTAGTTTTCCTCGAGTTCGTTTCATTCAGAATACCTACATAATGCATGCGCAATTCTTTTTCACCACGGCCTTACGTTTCTATTTGATGCAAACTTTAAATATTAATGAAAAAAATAACTAATTGAAATTTTAAAATTCTGGCTTCCAGGTGTACAATAGCGTGTTGCATAGTTCTTATGTTTAAAATGTCAGACATTTCCTTGTAGAAGAAGTAGGAGTTTTGCTTGCCACACACAGGCAGACTCTTTCTTTTATTATTATAGATAAGAACCATTTTGATTATTAATAAACTTTGTTTAAATTTTTATTAATTTAAATATAAGAGTTAAATTAAATTAATATTAGCTATAAGATATATATATATATATATATATATATATATATATATATATATATATATATATATATATATATATATATATATATATATATATATATATATATATATATAACTATCAACAAAAAATGTTACAAAGATTAAGAGTCATGAAAAAAAATATAAAGTAATATCTAACATTTTTTTCGAATACAATATTTTTCAGACAATAACATTTCTCTTATATTAGATTTTCGTCTGTTTCTTATCGAAACCCGGTCAGATTTCCCGAGCAAAAATTAATTTTCTACACCTTGACGTGCTAAATCTACGTCAGAACCCCTCGACACCCTTCCATTTCCCTATGTTTATTTTTTTCCCCGGGAAAATCCCGACCACGTAAAACCGGGATAAGTACCGAAGCGGATAAAGAAAACGTCTTCGGAATCCCGGATCCCGGCTCAGCTGCTTCAATCTCGCGTTTCTGTCACTGGGACTGTCAACACCCGACTTGGAGATGTCGGGAAGTCAAGAAACTGGAGTTTTCCGGAAAACTGGAGTTCCGGGAAAACTGGAGTTGTTGTTGGTGGGTTGTCTTCGCGTCCAGAAGTTCTTTAGGAAGAGCATGGAATTAAATCAAAAGTTGGAATTTTGTGTGTTTGGGTTGGAAAGAAGTTTGAAATTAGAAGTGGAATTAAGGAGTGAAGTTTTAGGTTTTAGTTTGATGAATGTCGGTGTTTGCTAATCTATACGGGGAATTGTTTTCCAGAAACTCTTTAGAAACTGTAAAATTAAAGATGTTAGTTGAATGTATAGTCAGATGAGGATAGCGAATCAAAACTAAAGTTGAGATTAAGTGATAAGTGTTCGTGGATTTAGAATTAGGAGTTGATCTTTATAGCTGGAAATTTCAGTTTTAGTACTTCCTAAATAATCCTGGAAACTTCTTTATAATGTACTATTTTGTAGATTTTAAAAATAATTTTATTACATTTTTCAGAAAACAAAACTGGCTTTCGTTTATCCCTTAACATTCCTCATATTATAAAATATTGAATGATTCACCTTTAGCCCTCTGGCGGATCAGCAAAGTATCAAAATTGTAATATTTTTTTCAGCAAACTAGTTTACTTTATATTTTTATATTTCCAATCATATATATTATTTTAATAGTAAATATCCCTTTAGCCGGTCTCTCGCACAATAGTCCTTATTATGTGAGGTACAAAGGTATAAATAAATGGAATTTTCCGGAACAGTGACGAACCGTACTTTAGTCACATGAATTTTTTTTAAATAATTAATTTCTAAGCAGTTTTTAAACGAGCCACTAATAGTGCTGCCATCCATGAGTAGAATTATTTGAAAAGAGTGTCATTTATGAGTAGTTACAACGAATGTGGGTGGCGAGGGAGGGGGAAGAGTTGTTCATGCGTAAATTATCGCACGAGCATTTATATTATATATTTTATTATTTTAATAGATATTACTTCCAAGAAATGACCCAACACATTAGATTTAAGAAAAGTATTTTAACTTCGAATATTTTTATGAATTTAGAGAATGAATTTATGAATGCACGTATTTCGCATGGAACCTTACCGATACCTTTATACAAGTATATGGAGGAGAAGAAAAATTCAGTAAACCTTTCATTTCACATAGGTACCCTTTCCCAAACCTTTTCTATAGTAACAGTGAAAATAATTTTCTATTTAATTATTTAAAAATCAGCGGTTGCCTTAATACAATATTTAACTTAATTCAGTTCACAGTGGGCTAATAAACTTATAAAATACGTCATTAGTAATTCTTTAAGAACACTGTTAAAAATTTCGGTTCAACAATGTACCATATCTTGGTGCAAAGCAGAAATCTGCAGTAAATTATACCATATTATTGTGGAATCTAGGTTCAACTGAAAATCCTTTATCGGAAAAAAGCGGAGGTTTGATCGATAATTGGTTCAACCCCTTTAACTGCAACCGAAATTTTCGATGTCGCTACATCAACAAGCCGAAGAATCCCCACCAAAAAATACAACGACGAACAAGGGCTTCCGTTTTCCAGTGGATAAAGGCGTTCAGCTATGAATCAGAGGATTCCTAGTTCGAGACCGATTCGGTGGACTTGACAAAGAAACGTAAAAAAGATGTGATCTAGGGTTGCCAGCTTCGCTAGAAAAATACTATTACTAAAATACTAAGAAAACTCGAATTTTGAGTTTTATGCAACGTTATGAATTTTGGTGTAACGTTTCAGCACTAAATGGTATCACTGGTAGCACCCGTAAAATGATGAAACTAAGCACCAAATGTCGGTTGCAGCTAAATGGGTATCAAATTTTGGTGCAAAAATTAAAAAGGTGAATTAAAAGGATGAAAAATTAAAAATGATAAAAATAAAAATTAAGAAATAAAGAAAATTAATAAATTTAAGACTTGATTCCAATTGATTTTTTTTTAAATAACGTTTATTTAAATTTGTAAATATGCAAATATTAATCAAATTTATATTATATATTAGCAAGATCGTAATATAATTTTTAACAGTGTATAAGATATTTTCTTATTTTAGTTATGAAAAACGTGTGGATTAACGTAATTGGGATCTCAGACCTTCGATCACAAGAAACACAGTCGCCTGATTGGTAGAGTATCGGTGTATCAAGCAGAAGGTACTAGGTTCTATTCCGTTTGACAGCCAAAAAGTGCATAAGTATACAACTTGGCATTCACTTGCTTTGAAAAGTTAATTTCGACCCCTGCACTAGCTCAGATACTTTTACTGTCTCATATTTTTACAGAGAGTAGTATAAGTCTGTTGCAACTGAATCTGAAACTAAATCTTATTATTCATATTATCCGCATCAAACGGCTCAGTAAAGCGGCGTTTGCTTCAGATAAATGGGAGCAGTTGCTTTAATTTTAATATCTCTAACCCGATGTGTGGGAGTCATAATTAGATTAATTCTCTTGCAGCAGATTCATTAGGGAGCCGCATGTGTGTGTGTGTGTTTGGTAATGGGAGTTAAAATTGCTGAAAGTTTCTGGCGAGTACCATTAACCATTTTACGGGATTTGTCTTTCCTTTAACTCTTAAGAGTTCAACCTAAAGCTGGCCTTTGTCATTACTGAAAGGTATATTTAATAAAGACTCTTTACACATAAATGATGGAGTAATTATATTGTGCCTATATTTTAATGCAAACAACTGTTTCACATTGAATCGTTTACAGCGCGTGCTTGTAAAGTCTTTTACCAATATTTAATCTCAAATTGCTTTTCTGAAGGACTTATTTTTAGACTTTGTTGAAAGATGTCTTAATAAACGCTTTGACGCAAAATATATTCTAAAACTTGTGAAGTAATTAAAAAAATTTTTTTTGGGAAACTTATACAACATATCTATTTATTGAATTACAAAGATGATAAAAAAATAAAAAAGATAAATTAAAAGGATGGAAAATTAAAAATGATAAAAATTAAAATTAAAAAATAAAGAAAATTAATAAAGTTAAGACTTGATTCCAATTGATTTTTTTTAAAATTACGTTTATTTAAATTTGTAAATATGCGAATATTAATCAACTTTAAAAATGGTCCAAACGCTTTAATTTTTTTAAAGAATTTATTTTTAGCATTTTAAGTACATTTTATTTTATAACAAAACTTTGGATGCTTTTTATGTATTTAAAAGTATTTTAAGAAAGTTTGAATGTAAATGCATTTTGATTCAAAATTTTCTTTAAAAGTTCATTTTAATTTAATACTTTGCAAATGTTGGTATTTTTCTCAAAATGCATTAAAAATATGTTTTAACAATATTATTTAAAAGTATTAGTAAGTATTAAAATTCCCAAAGTATCTCCCCTCCAAAAGAAAATCCCTAAAATATCCCCAAAGTATACCCCCCTCCCCCCCAACCCCCCCCCCCACCCCCCAAAAAAAAAAAGAAATTAACCCACCTTGATAGCTTAAACAGCAAATAATTCACTTACGAAGAAAATCTCATAATAAATAAACGATATATAAAGTTACTGGAAGACAGATATAAACAGTTAAATATATATTAATTCAATATCAATAAAATATACATCAATCATGATAGCAGTTGTAAATTGTATCAATAGTTGAAAATAAAATTTTCGATATTTTGATGATTTTTGACAGTTTGGAAATTGCATATGTACAAGTAAAGTTTAAAATTATTTTATATAATATAATGATCTAAAGGATAAGTATTTAATTTCGAGTAAATAATATTTTCATTGCCCTTATGTTTTTTAGATTGAGAAGATATTTTTGTTGTGAAAAAATAATCACAGTCCTCTTCAAAAGCTCAACTTGAAAGCATCTTTTTTAGAATTTAAGTAGGAACAGCAAATTTTCTTTCGCCATTCATATACTTTTTCATATATTTAATTTCAAATATCTTTTTTCCGGAAAAATCACGAAACCTAGAAAGATTCTATATTAAATCTGCATGTTTATTTTAATACCCGTGTGTTTATTTGCGCAAAAGGGGAAAAAATGAATTGGTACGAAGTTTATTCAGAAAATTGCTGAGCGGATTGTGCAAATGTACATTTCTTTGAATATAAATTTTTCAAAAACTTGATTCAATATTCAAAACGCATACTTATAATTATTTCTCTGTATACAGCTACTTTTAAATTTGTAATATATTTTACGTTATTTATTATTATTATTATTATTTAACCACTTGAATATTTTTATTTTTAAAGTTTAAGAAATGTTCTCCACATATATGAATATGCGTAACTCATTTTTTTTATATAACTAATATTTTAATCATATAATATTATTATATGTTGCTGTATAGTTACAGAAGAAAGTTTTTTTACAGTTGCTTATTTTCGAAAGGATAAGCTGCTTGGCGACGAAATTCAAGCGATTCACTTCTAAATGTGGATTTGGAACAATATAAGTGAATCGGTTGAATTTCGTCGCCAAGCAGTGTATGCTCGTGATCTTCGTTTCGGCTGCTGAAGCGCTAGCCAAAAATTGTTCCCTTTTGAAAATATACTCCTCAAATTCGGCATGTACTAAGAAAGCGCTTTATTAGCATTTTCCCTCCGAAAACCTTCCCTAAAATAGCAATATTTACCAAAACGGGAAAAACAAACTTTTTGCTATCGAATATTTTTTTTCGAAAAGGGAGATACTTGTAAAAGTGGTCCGTATCTACTTTGGCGTGTCAGAACTTATTAGACAAATGCTTTTGATGGTGATATGAAATAACTATTTATCTGTATTCGTCCTCTGACTATATTACTTATTTGAAAATTCGTGCCCTTTCCTTAGTATTAGAAAAAATATATGAATATATCCATAATATCAATTATATTTGCAGATCCTAAATCCATTTCTAAAAAGTTTAATAAATAAAATTAATGCTAGTAAATAAAAAATTTTTGGAAAGTTTAGTAATTCTATCAAAATAATTTTATATAGTTCGCATATTATCCATTATTGTTATTACTCTAAACAGTATAGTAGTTTTCAACGTATGAGAGTTATCTTAATATTTTGTAATACTATTTTCTAAATATATATTAAAGAAATACACAAAAAATATAATATGTAAATATATGGAAAATATCGTTATACAGTAAGAATTTTTATATTAAAAAATTGAACGTATTGGTTGAAAAACTGAATATCAGAGAACTTTGTTTCAGTTTCCTTAAAAGTTTAACATACATAATATCATTTATAATTGTAGATCCTAAATCCATTTTCAATACTTAAATATTTTGATACAAAAATGTATGCTACTAACCAAAATATTTGTTCAATAATTATATCAAAATAATTTTATTTAGTGACTATGTTGATTATCTTTACATTTTTATTACTCTACATAGTATATTAGTTTTCAATGTATGAGTGTTATCTTAATTTTTAATTACAAGAAAAAGATTATATAGAAATTTTTAAAAAATGTTTCTACGTAGTAAGAATTTTTATATTACAAAAAATTGAACACATTGGTTAAAAATCTAACTTAATGTCAGTGAACTTTGTAGCATTTTCATTAAATGTTTAACAACTTTCACAAACACTTCTTAAAAAATACAAATTCAGATTTTGGCGACCAACTACAGGCTCAAGGCTAATTTTATTATTCAAAATTACTTCATAATTTTAAGAAATTCTTTTACAAGTATTTCAGTATAAAATATTATTTTATTTATTAGTTTTTATTAGTTCAATAATCGAACACTTGTAATCTTGTATATTGTAAATTCTTCGTCGCATTTGCCAGTCATTATTTTTTAGTGTGATGTGAAAACAAACTCAAAACTGACGACAACAGAATAACACAAAAATACTATTTCAAGACAAAAAAAATTTTATGTAAAGTTATGTATGTAATTATGTCTCCCTTGTGAAATGTTTTAATAAAAATAAATGTTATTTAAGTTTTAAATAATTTTACGTGAGGAAAAAGCGTATTTACGACTTTCTTCCCCCTCATAACGAAGAAAAATAAATGTACGAAATTATCCATTTTAAAAATAGGTTTCTCCCCTTTTGCTCATTAATGTTATTAATGTTATATGAATTCTTGTATTTCTTACTTTCTTCTTATTAAATCCCGTACTATATATTTTTGTGGCATAACTTTTTTTTTTAAAGAACAAACATTCTTTTTCAAGCTATTTACATTCTTTGATACATTTGGAGTGAATTACATGCGTAACGTTTTAGCATACGAACTGTAAATTTTATATTTAACTGTAGGTTAATATTTAAAGGAGCTATTAAAATTGATTAATTATTTAGAGTTTGTAATATTTAAAAAAAAAATTCAATACCTAAAATAACTGGACAAACATTAGGAAAATAAATATTTGAAATTTGTATTTTCACTTATTTAAAAATATTTATTTTCTAGCTGTTATAATTTATATATCAAATACCTTAATAAATTATTAAGGTATTCTATATTATTAAGGATTTATAAGTTATTACTAATAATATAAATTATTTAAAAATATAATTTGACTAAAGTTAACTGAAATGATACTACGCCGAGAAATTTATCTTGTTATAATAGGAGTCCACGTTAACTTCAGGGAAATCGCCAACCAATAAATGATGATAGCATTAAAATAAAACAAAACTATATTTTTGTATGAAAATTGTCATTTTGTTTTAACTTTCCAGTCTTTTTAAACTAGAATGATTAAAAATCAGATATTTTCTTGCATTATTCTTTAGTTTAATATGCATGAGGAAAAAACATATTAGTTCACTTAAAAGGTTCATCCTGAGAAAAATCGTATTTTCAAATTCTAATAAAAAAAAAGGCAACAAATTTGTACTTCATCGGAATCATAATGTTACTGTATTCTTATCTGGTGGTGCCATCTATCATAAGCAACTGGAACTGTTTTAGAAATGTGAAATTGTTTGTAGACTAAGCGGTTCCGAATTGGCATTTAGACACGGAGTCTTAACTAAAACAAAAAGAAGATCGGGGATACCTTTTTTCATGTATGCTCATGGAAGTAGTATCATTTTCTGCGCATTCATAAGTTTTAATTTTTTTTTAACTTGAAAATGAAGAGAAATTTTTTTTCTAAAATTAGTTTTATAATTTTTTTTTGATTTTACATAGCTTTTACTAAGAATAATGGAGACACAAAGTAACTCAACAAATACATAAAAAAGATAACACCACATTGAGACATGTAATTACTTTCATATTCTCACTTGTGGATTAAACACTGATTTAAACTCCTGATTTTTTTTAATTGTCACTTAAATGAGAAACTGCACTGATTTTTTAACTGTTTCGCCAAGGGTGACCGTTCAATGCATTTTAACCATTTTTATTTTGTGACTCTGCGGATCCCCTAGCATCAACCCTTTTGGCAATCATTGTTGCAGACATTATGATTTTTTTTTATAAATGTATTTGAATGTAAAATATTTTAAGCGCATAATCAGATTAAATATAAAAAATATTGGTCGACGAGTTGAATCTGTGGGTTTTATATTTAAAAAACATATATTCCGAAAGCATTCCAATAATTCGTATATTTATAAATGACATATTTAAAAAGTTCATCTATACATTTACATTTCGCATTTTTTAAAAAATATTTTTAATATATATATTTAAAAAAATATATAAATAATATTATGTAGATTAAACTTTTAAGGAAACTGATAGAAAGTTCACTGATATTCAGTTTTTCAACCAATACACTTAATTTTTTTAATATTAAAATTCTTACTATATAACAATATTTTTATATATTTATATATATCTTTTTCATGTATTTCTTTAATATATAGTTAAAAATTGTAATAATATATATATTTTATAATATATATATATATTTTATAATATATATATATATTTTATAATATATATATTTTATAATATATATATTTTATATTATATATATTTTATAATATATATATTTTATAATATATATATTTTATAATATATATATTTTATAATATATATATTTTATAATATATATTACATAAAGTAGCTCACCAAATTTAATTATTTTACTTCTTTCTAATTTTCAAAAAGTTTATTTCAGTAAAGATATTTTAATAATTTAAATGTACGATAATTAGTTACTTAAATATAAAAAAAATAATCTTATATGGTTTTATTAATAAGTGGTTTATGAAAACTATTACGTACAATTTCAGCAAATAAATGCTTTGAAACGAGAGTGACGGAAGACCACGTGATATATTTTGTGCATTGAGCAGCAAAGTTTTCAATTTTTGTCACTTTAAAATAGTACTTCTGGATGTAAACACACTTGAGGAGAATTGAAATGTAAACATCATAACAAAAAAAGTTTTTTTTTTCGAAAACTTTATCGAAATTTGAATTAAGTAATCATATTCAGATTGGTCATTATTCAGGAAATACTCAAAATATTATATTTTTATAAACCATTAAACAACTAAAGTTTCGTAATCATCGAGCTTTTAAATTTATTACTATAGAGGTTTTTATAGAAGTTAATTGTAGTCCTCCGTTAATCGTAGAATCATTCCTAATTGGCGATGTGACCAGGTCGGCGTCTGCCGATTAATAAAATAATGCGAATTATATTTTCTTATATATGAAAATATATGGAATTAAATCCCTTGCTTTTGTTTAATCCGTTCCTAACATCACGGGAGTAGAGGTAAAAAAAGTAAATGTTTCTCTAAAATTAATTAACTTTACTTGAAAATTTCGTTTGCCACTAGAAATATGGCGGCGCCCAGACTGGTTAACTTATTTCCTATCTGAATACATTAGCTGGCCACGTGATGGCTACCCTGGAGTATGGAAGTTTTTTCCTGCCCCTTCCCCCGTTTAGATCAAATGGTTTATTAATTAAGTAACTTAAACTCTGATATTACTCAATGAACAAGAATTAGTACAGATGAAACTCGTTCAAATGTCTATTCATAAAAATTATGGACAACTTGTAGATTTAGAGATTTCCTTTGAAGACTTTTCTGAAAACTCATTCAATGAAGAATTTGAAAATTGAAATTAAGAAATCTATGTATGTATTGATAACCTTCAATTTATAATCTCTTTGTTGTCATTATTTAGGCTGATATAACTCTTAATTACCCAGTTATATATGGAGTTATACGCAGCATTTAAACGTGTTTAAATAAATAATTTATTGATTCCCCTCCCCCCCCCCCCCCCCCACAAACAAACATCTTCGCATTCTATGCGTGTCATCCTACTGCTCGGCACGTATTTTGGTCTAAATGTGCAGAAATAGGCTCTTCTTTGGAGTTTTACAATTCCATTTCCGTCCAAGTCACGTTGGGGCGATTTCTCACAAATGTAAAACCGTGTAAAACTTATACTCAATCCCATTTTACACCAATCCAAGAAAATTGAATTTTGTGGAGTTTTCGATTTTTTTGGGAAAAAAAGAAGAAACACGGACTGTAAAGTGATTTGTATTTGCTGAGGAGGTCTTTTCTAGTATCCAAACAAATTGGGTTGACGTACTTTGAAATCCACCAACGTTCAAACATTTTTTTTTGCAATTGTAAAATTTTGTTTATGAAATTTTAGATAATTTTTCTAAACATGTTTTGTTTATATTAAAAAAAAAACTTAATAAATGTTAAAGAGATAGTTTTTGAATTGCACCTAAAACCATTACACATAAATATTCTTTTAAAATGGAGTGTTTGCATTAAGTAAAAAATATAGGTACCCTGCTGGAAAGAATGAATATCCTAGGCTTTAAGCGTCAGTGTGTTAAAAAAAACTGTAAACAATATCTTGAAAATAAAAACCAATTTTATGCCAAACAGTTGTTTTATAGAAATAACACTTCTGATACTTTTATTTATGTGTTATAGTTTTTTTTAAAATTTTCATACCTATTATATGGTCATACAATTATGTAACTATTTTCTTTCATCGATATTTCTACTTTAACATGATTTTATAAAAATAATGAACAGGTTACACGTATTGCTTTAATTGTTTACTTCTAATGTAGTAAACTTTAAGTTATAATTTATACTTACGTTTTAGATAAGTAAGTATAAGTTTAAGATTTTGTTCTTGTGTATAAAAAATAAGTATCGATACATATGTAATAAGTATCGATATATATGTAATAAGTATAGATACATATGTAATAAGTATCGATATATATGTAATAAGTATAGATACATATGTAATAAGTATAGATACATATGTAATAAGTATAGATACATATGATACATATGTAATAAGTATAGATACATATGATCCATATGTAATAAGTATAGATACATATGATCCATATGTAATAAGTATAGATACATATGATACATATGTAATAAGTATAGATACATATGATACATATGTAATAAGTATAGATACATATGTAATAAGTATAGATACATATGTAATAAATATAGATACATATGTAATAAGTATAGATACATATGATACATATGTAATAAGTATAGATACATATGATACATATGTAATAAGTATAGATACATATGTAATAAATATAGATACATATGTAATAAGTATAGATACATATGATACATATGTAATAAGTATAGATACATATGATACATATGTAATAAGTATAGATACATATGATACATATGTAATAAGTATAGATACATATGTAATAAGTATAGATACATATGTAATAAATATAGATACATATGTAATAAGTATAGATACATATGTAATAAGTATAGATACATATGTAATAAGTATAGATACATATGTAATAAGTATAGATACATATGTAATAAGTATAGATACATATGTAATAAGTATAGATACATATGTAATAAGTATAGATACATATGTAATAAGTATAGATACATATGTAATAAGTATAGATACATATGTAATAAGTATAGATACATATGATACATATGTAATAAGTATAGATACATATGATACATATGTAATAAGTATAGATACATATGATACATATGTAATAAGTATAGATACATATGATACATATGTAATAAGTATAGATACATATGATACATATGTAATAAGTATAGATACATATGATACATATGTAATAAGTATAGATACGTATGATACATATGTAATAAGTATAGATACGTATGATACATATGTAATAAGTATAGATACATATGATACATATGTAATAAGTATAGATACATATGATACATATGTAATAAGTATAGATACATATGATACATATGTAATAAGTATAGATACATATGATACATATGTAATAAGTATAGATACATATGATACATATGTAATAAGTATAGATACGTATGATACATATGTAATAAGTATAGATACGTATGATACATATGTAATAAGTATAGATACATATGATACATATGTAATAAGTATAGATACATATGATACATATGTAATAAGTATAGATACATATGATACATATGTAATAAGTATAGATACATATGATACATATGTAATAAGTATAGATACATATGATACATATGTAATAAGTATAGATACATATGATACATATGTAATAAGTATAGATACATATGATACATATGTAATAAGTATAGATACATATGTAATAAGTATAGATACATATGATACATATGTAATAAGTATAGATACATATGATACATATGTAATAAGTATAGATACATATGTAATAAGTATAGATACATATGATACATATGTAATAAGTATAGATACATATGTAATAAGTATAGATACATATGATACATATGTAATAAGTATAGATACATATGATACATATGTAATAAGTATAGATACATATGATACATATGTAATAAGTATAGATACATATGTAATAAGTATAGATACATATGTAATAAGTATAGATACATATGATACATATGTAATAAGTATAGATACATATGATACATATGTAATAAGTATAGATACATATGTAATAAGTATAGATACATATGATACATATGTAATAAGTATAGATACATATGATACATATGTAATAAGTATAGATACGTATGATACATATGTAATAAGTATAGATACGTATGATACATATGTAATAAGTATAGATACATATGATACATATGTAATAAGTATAGATACATATGATACATATGTAATAAGTATAGATACATATGATACATATGTAATAAGTATAGATACATATGATACATATGTAATAAGTATAGATACATATGATACATATGTAATAAGTATAGATACATATGATACATATGTAATAAGTATAGATACATATGATACATATGTAATAAGTATAGATACATATGATACATATGTAATAAGTATAGATATATATGTAATAAGTATAGATACATATGTAATAAGTATAGATACATATGTAATAAGTATAGATATATATGTAATAAGTATAGATACATATGTAATAAGTATAGATACATATGTAATAAGTATAAATATATATGTAATAAGTATAGATACATATGTAATAAGTATAGATACATATGTATATATCTTATATATAAGTATAATGTTTTATACTTATTTTATTTTCCTGCATGATCCTTTAAAGTACGAACAATTAGGATATTCGTAATTGTTAAGTTTAAATATAATATTTTTTTTTGTATAAATATAAATTTAAAAACCTAATTATTAATGATAATTCATTAAAAATTTATATAATTGCACTTTTTAAAACAAGAAATTTAATTTGGGCCGACAACTCAGGTGACAATATATTTTTTGTTAACTACAATAACTTTCGTTTTTGAATTTTTAAGTATATTTTCCGTTTTTATCGAAAACTTTATACAATAATCATTTTAACAATATATGTTATAAATATTTATTGACTCAATGATTTGAATAAGTCATTTCACTAAATGTAGAACTAAAATCATACGCCTAAGACAAATGTCCAGTTATTATTCTTATTATGTTCTTACATTTTTTTTAACCATACGGAAGAAAGGTTAACTTACACGTTTACAAGATAATTTATCAATTTCAAATCATGGAATGAAACAGACATTGCTCTATATCTTTTGAGTGAAAAAGCGACATTAACCGTTTATGGAGCAGCCGAATTAAAAAATAATTTTATATCAAAGAAATATTAACTTTTTTATTAAAATAGATTTTTATGTAAGGAAATGACTTATTTCTTACAACTATTTTAATTGGAATTTTTATCTCATTATTTACGTAGGCTTTGGGAATTAATTATGTCGAATCTTCTAAACCTACAATTTTAAATATTTGTATAGAGACACATATAATGACTTTACTTTATTCATTGTACGATAACCCAGTGTTGATCTTTTGCAACGAGACACTTTGAAGTTGTTAAGTTCATTGTCGAAGTTTCATTCATTAATGCCAAAACAGTGTTTTATTTTATAGCTGCAAAGTTCGACAAATGAGTTTTTTCTCTACATAAATGATCTTTTTAAAAGACTATTTGCGCAGGAAACTTATGTATGTCGAACAGTAACGGTATTTAATTTCAATGACCTTTTACTGGCTTCTTCTTCAGACTCTGACATATTAATTATAACAAGCAATATAAATGTTTAAAACAAAATAAATACAGACGACGTTTTACAGCTGCCACAATGCATTTGTAGAAAAAATAATTAATACCATGTTGAGTATCCCAAAACATAGAAACATATCCAATTAATATTTTAAAAACACTTAAAATTGAACTTAATAAATATCGTCTTAGAGAATAGTTACTTTTTGAGATATTATTCAAAAACTGGATTAGGAAAGAAGGCTAATCTTTAACGACAGCAACATCTATATTTTTTACATGCTTTTTTTTACAATACATCAACAAATATTTTAAAACCTACGCTATTTAAAACTTACATATTCAATAAGCATTTCCCGACCGCAAGCCTATTCTATGCTTATAATAACATAACTTTCCATCCAAATATTATGATGCAAACTATGTTTAAATATTTATTCCGCATACTTCACTCGGCCCAATAACTCGATCGCGTTCGTCATATTCCGTTATCTAATCTGGAAAATGCCTCGGACTCGATCGATTAGGAAAGAGTGGTACGGGAAGGTATATGGAGATGTTGAGGTTCATAACGAACCAATAACTTCAATGACGGTATGTTATTTAGGAATTTGATGTTAAGTTTAAAGAACCAGAACTAACAGGATGTTTGATTTTGGAAAGATGTTCTTAACGTCACGTAAGGATTTGATGGTGTATTTTTGTATTGAATAATGATGTATTTTTTTATGATTTTTTAAAAATATTTTTTTGCTTCGTGTCTTTTAAGCCCCTATGAAAGGTCGAGAATGTTAAGCAGGTGATGTCTATCGCGACGAGGCTAGGTAGGAGCGTGTAACATCAAATTCAATGGTTGTTTTTGTGTATGTATTTAATTTATAAGCAACCATGAATTTAAAAAATGGTAAATTTAAGTTTTAATTAATCAAATTAAACTATATAACCGGACCATTTTGTTTCACTCGGTTCTCACAAAACGTCTTGAACTTATATTAATGTTCATTAACTTAAATAAAATAGAATGAATAACAGTCATCAACTATTAATGCCCATTCTACACGGAGTGATAAACTCGAGCGAGCTTTTGCATATAGCTCTGCGATTGATAGATGCAAAACCACGAGGTTTGTATTCTCTTATTACAGAACCATTTGCAGGAGCTCGTGCGCGTTTTTCTCGTCCATATAGAATGGTCCTGAAAGTCGAGAATTCATATTGTAAGTATGTTATTTTAATTAAAATACTACATTATCGTACTTATTTATTATACATTATACTGACAAAATATTACTTAATATATGTCATGCATTATACTACTATACAAAAATATAATATACTGCAATCCAATAAGAAATACGCGATGTCAACCGTCGCTACGCATTCTATCAATTCTTCGCGCTCAATCTTTTACTTCCTAGTTGGTACAGCCGCGGAAAAAAAAGAACCACCGGTGATTACTTCGTTAGCTTTTTTTGTAGAGCTAAACTTAATATACCATTTTGTAGGGAATAAAGTCTACTATACGTTGATATACAAAACATTTGCATAGGATCTTCATAAATGCAGAAATCTTCATACTCGAATCCGCACCAACTTTAAAATTTTCAATAGCAACACCTACTTTTGATAGCACAGAAATGTTCCCCGCCCTCAAAATAATCTAAATATAAATTTTCGTTAATTCCCTACATTTATATGCAGATATATTAGAGGATATGTATCTATTTTATTTGAGGGGCTACTTCCACAAAGTATTAGTGATACTTCGAAATGAAGTACGCTGATAGAAATTGTTTTGGCGTTAGACGTGGTTCTTCTTTCCCCGTGGTCATTCATACCCCCACTCCCGTATACCCCTCGCCTTTATATAAGAATTTGGAATTTTATGCCAACTCGATCACAGCGCTTTTAATTATCAAAATTAGTAGATTTCTGTTAAGTTCTGCAGATTTTAAATTTGTGTATGACCCCTTAAATGATCATTTGATGCACATTTTAATATATCCAAAAAACTACAAAGAGAAATATCATGAAATTTTCGATATTCATATAAAACGTTTTTCTGAATCCATCACTATCAAAATATAGCATGATTGCTATTCATAAATTTTATGAATATTAATATCCTAATTTAAATAAAATTAAAAAATGTACATATAAGTAATGAAAGTTATTTTATTTTATTTGGGTTGTTTAGAAGTAACACACATAAAAATATCAGCTTAATAAAATTATTATTTCGAAAGATATGATTAAAAGTTTAAGAAATTCATTTAACATTACGAGTTTTAAACTTTCGATAGTCATAATTAAAAAACTACTTAACCAAATGACTTGCAAATTGATATTCAACGATAAATTTTGTCGTAGATTCTAAATATTGAATCAAAATTGGGTGTTGCTATTGGAAATTTTAAAGTTGGTGCGGATTTTAATATGAAGATAGTCCCCTATGCAAATGTTTTGTATATCAATGTGTAGTAGACTTTATTCCTTACAAAATGGTATCTTAAGTTTAGCTCTACTATAAAAACTAACGAAATAATCATTGGTGGTTCGTTTTTTTTGCTTCCCCCGGCTGTACATTTACCGCGCAGCGAGAAGAATTCACCGCAAATCCAGCTACGCGTAAACAAACTGAAGGACGTATAATGTTCCGTAAAGCCCGGTTTACACGCTACGATAAATTGTAGCAATTTATCGTAACGATCTAATTGTTACGATTTATCGTTGCGTGTAAACAGGACATTATAGCGATTAATTGGAATTGGAGTTGGATTGGATGGTTGATGCCGGCCGGTATCAATTTCTGCAAATCGTAACGATCTGTTGGAATGTTTGCAATACAAGATTGCAACATTTGGCAATTTATCCTCCCACCGCCAAACAATTATCGCGCCAAGGTGCTTTTCCTCGCACAGGAAGCTATGGGTTGGAGGGAAAGTTCTGTCGTATTTTAAAGAAAATATTTGAATTCATTTATAAAAATATGTGTTTAATATTAATCAATTATAGAGTGAAAGTTCTGTCGTATTTTAAAGAAAATATTTGAATTCATTTATAAAAATATGTGTTTATTAAAACGACAACGAATATTTGACAAGAAATCGTTACGATTTATCGTAGCGTGTAAACAATACTCACTCTTTCGATTTATTGTAACGATAAATTTGTCAATCACATCGTTACGATTTATCGTAGCGTGTAAACCGGCCTTTAGGTCGTTGTTTCACCCACTAGGAAAACCTGTGTCGGTGATGGCACTAGTGGGCGGAGGCAATGTTATTCAATTAGACTTTTTCATGTTGTCCGCACCAGTGTGTTATAAAACCGTGACCTGTCTTACGATCACTTTATCCGGCATGCATCTCTTTCCCACGCCCCAATTTTAAGGACGTAACCCGACAATATATATATATAAAAGTTATAAGGTTGTTTTCACTGCACGGCAGTTTTTTCACCTAACACATGTCTTCCTTATTTTGAAAGATATGGCTTTTAAAACTTTCTATTCTGCTTTAGATTTAGAAAAATATTTTAACATAAAGTATTTTTATGTATTTAAAAATAAGTTGAATAGTTGGGCAAACTGGAGCTACAGAAACGGTTATATACCTCGCAAATTCCAAAGGGTTCATACTTACACTTAAGCCTGTTACTTTTAAGCCTATACTTGTTTTTAACCCTATGTCAACAGTAATAAATGTATAAAATAGTTTAAAGGAAAATCACTCTTTTTATTATTGACTGTTTTATTTGTTGCATCTTCTGATGCATTCTCATTTATTTTTCTAAAGGATACCGCTTGCGTATTATCCGTTGTATTTTTTAATTTTACCTTGAACTCTGAGTCAAGTTTACTCAGCGTTTCCGTCACGTTTCGTAAATTTATTTACTTCGATAAAAAGTTTTATTTTCTTGAATATTAGTCAAATTTACTTAGTAAAAAAAGTTCTTTGAAATGTTACGCTTTTTATTTTTCAGAAAATAATATTCACTTACTATCAAATTTTTTTTTTGGAAAAAAAATATTGCTTTCGATAAAATATAAATCTCAAAACATAAACAAGTATATAAAATAACAGTTTGGCTCAATTCTATGCAGTAAACTCAGGCAGACAATAAGATATACAGGTTGTATTGGATTGGTATTCATATAAACAGGACAGGCATCCAGGCTGTAAGTAAAACAGCACTTGCTATTTTGAAGGCAAAAATCTATTTTTGAGCCAAATATTCATTTGCTGATTTATAAATATGGATAAAAAATCCATTATTTGGAGAGTTATCGTTGTATTTTGTTAAATTATTCTTCAAGAGTGCCTACATCAGTCACGAAGAATTTAACTTGTAGCTGTTCAGATTTGAATATTAACTCTTTGACGCTCATGGACGAGATATCACGTCCAGAGATCTCCAGTTTTTCCATCAATGCATCCAGTTTTTAAACTCATAAATACTCCTTTTTACAATATTTTTAAAATCTAATTTTTTCAGGTATAACTTAAATGTCCTCTCTTTACAATTAATTAAAATTTCGGTAAAATTTTTGAAGAAGTCATGTACTCAAAAATGAGTACAATGAGTAAAAATGAATAAAAATAGTAGTAGCTTACCTACATACGCTGCCTTCATAAATCATTTTCAACAAATATCGACAATTAAAACCAGGACTTACCTGTAATCGAATCCATATTCTCAATTGCCACAGTCCGTTGTACTACCAGGGCAACGTGAAGAAGATATAAACAGAAGAAATGTGGCAAAAGAATGGGAAGTAAGATAATTGAGTTGTAATAACTCAGTTTCCATTTAAGCAATCGACACCAGATAATGTAGAAAACCAACTTCTGAATGACTATTTTAAGTTTATCAGGTCGCTTTGTCAAGATGGCTTGAGCAGAAGATGATAATTAGTAATATTAAATAACACTGCTTATATTGCAGGAAGTACATTTATTTAAATTTTTTACGTCATCGCTCATGTACTCAAAGAAAAACAAGTGGTTATGTACTCATTTTTAAGTACCTTTTTTTACAGTGTATTAGTAACATGAATACTTTAATATCCCACAACAATTTACATTAATTTTTTCACTTTCAAAAATCGATTCCAAGATGCCCCTTCGTTGTCCACCCCCAAACCGATATATCAACTCTCCATTAAAACATTAACATGACAATTATGTGACTGAACTCCCCTCTCTCAATATTTGCCTATCAAAAGATGTCAGTCTCTCATCTCAGCCGATCAATAATCCCTTGACCTTGGGTGATGAGACGCCCCCCCCCTCCCCCAAATGGCCAGTCCGCCCTCCCCCATTTCCACTTGTTGCGAAAACCGGTCTTTGACGTCATCCGCCCGAAGAATGACGTAGCCCGCCTTCCCCACCCGCTGTTGCTCCTAATTGGGTGGACAGTTTACACGACGACGGACGGACTCATAAAGACGCATTTTAATATCGCTTTTCTTGTTAGACTGTGTCTTATGCGGGTCGACAACATGCAAACTGTGGCCGGACTACGCCTTTGGAGAGGGTCGATTTTGGCTTAGTTTCAGAAACAGAAAGCTTGTTAGACAATGGGATTCATTGAGCGATATTGGCATAGTTCAAAAGTTTTTTAACATTACTCCCCCCCCCCCCCCCCCTTTTTCCAGACGATTTATGTTGTTTGTTTATGCCGCTCTGAATGGCGTATACTCAGTAGCGGATTTAAGAAAAGATCCCCAGGTATAAAAATATTTGAGAGGTGCTCCGTGGACACTTTTTGGAAGCAATTAAAATTGCTTCCAGATTTTCCCTATTTTCTTCCGAATTTCCTCTATTTTCTTTCGAATTTCCCCTATTTTCTTCCGAATTTCCCCTATTTTTCGAATTGACTCTTTTTTACAAGATCATGCTGACATTCTATGCAAACAGCAAAGTATAACAGGTGCGGAGGTCGCGATAGGTGTTGCACTCTAGCGGGAGCAAGATAAACCATCACCACATCGTCATCGTTCTGATTAGAGCAGTTTTGTTTGTTATGGCGGGAAATACTATTTTATACTGTTCTAATTTCTTACTTGTATAAAAATCGAGATAAATATATTTCTTTGTTAATTTATGGCCATAATTAGTACATGTATGCATTCGACTAGTATTCATCTGCATTTCTGTGTTATAATTTTTATGTGTAAGCGTCTTCACTTGTCGTGAATTAGGATCGTCCGCCATCTTGTCCAACTGGGGTAATGACGTCACTATAACCGGCCATTCATCCATTCTGACAGCTAACCCCGCGAAGAAACCTTTTAAAGAATCTCAGCCTAAAAGGGAAGAATTAGTAATAAAAAAAACGAGTTGGCTTCTAAAAAGAAAGCATCTATGCTTTTGGGTGACGTGCATTCAGCAGCAAAAGTAACAAAGATTTGAAATGAGGAAAAAAGGAAAAGCAAATGAAAGGTACATATTGTAGTTTTCAAAATAAGAGGGAAAATACGCACAGTCACAGATTAATATTCGAAATATCTTTTACTGATAACGGCGATTTAGAAGAACAGTACTTGTGATGATACCTCAGTTGATGCGTTTGATATTTATTCCAAAAACTATGAAATTTGTATAATTTGTGGAAATTATGGCGTAAATGAAATGTGGTGCCAGTGATTTTTTTGTATCAAGTGGGCGTATGCAGATTGCAGTGTGTGTAAAGTAACATAACATTTACTCTGCAGACAATTATACATGCCACTTATGTCAAGCAAAATAATTTTACCCATGCAAAATTGAGTTAATCCCTCGTACAGTTTTTAAAGATTTAGATATCTGAGAAATAACCAGTTTCTTGTTATAGTTTATAATATAGAATAGTGTTTCCAATCTCAAGTTCACTGTTTATAGTTTGCAAGAGGATGGCGTCATAACTCGTAGGTGTGGCAGAATTACCCCGTTCCCAGGGTAAACGACGTCACTTGATCTTTGTTAAGGTATTTGTGCAACGCGTAAGGAACTATAAAACTAAATAGTTCCCGTATTTAAAATGTTATGTGACTTTACAGTATATATTTTTCTTCTTAAGGTGGCTGGATTCTCCGGCGTCCCCTTATCACCAGTTTCCGTGCACTTAACTTCAAAGTACATTGATAAATCTCATAAATATCTTATTTGAAACATTGCTCTCTTTTAAAGCATTTTGAGAAGACTTTAAAAACCTTCTTGGCTAAAATAAATTTAAAAAGAATTTTTTTTTTAAATTTACAAGCCGTGACAATAACTTTGCAATTGCAAAAATCGTGTATATTTATGTCGTGTATATATAATAATGGGAAGGGTTTCGTAGGTTTTTGGATCCTAAAAGTAATTTAAACATTAATAATGGGGATATACGTTAATTAATTATGCACAAATATTACGTTAATTAATTATGCACAAACACTTGCTACAATGTACTCATTTTTTAAGCAGTTTCGACAGTGAATTATTGTTAATTACTTTTCAGAACCTATTTTCGCCTACATTTTGCATTTGAATACAGCAAATAATGAAATTTAATATTTTGGTTTTTAAATATATAAACAATTTTATGACTTCAGGATTATAATTATAATATTGTAGCTTATAGTATTATATACAGTTATTGTAAAAGAAGCTTTGCAGCTATTATTTTAACTCAATTGACTTCTGAATATCATATAAAATATTAGATAATTAAATGACGAAAAAATATTTTAAACAGAATTTTTTTTTTTTATAACGTTAGCTTTTATACTTTATATTTATGTCAACAAACATTTATTTTAACAAACAATAACAACTGGAATGGCTAGATGTATTACTATTTATTTAAAGCTTATAGTTTATTCATTAAAAATGTAAAGAAATGTTACAAACAAACAATGTTATATTTATTCAATAAAATTGCAACTTAATACAAATACGGTTTTGTGTAACAGAAGACAATAATAACCTTTTTTCTCCCTAACACTAAATGATAAAAATACGAAAAGTAGTTTTGGAAATGAAAATACTTCAAATGGCTTTAGCTTTAATAACTATCTGATGTATTTAAGTCAATTTTTTTAAATGTCTTCCAACCATCTATTTGATAGTTTTAAATTGGTCGATGAAAAGTGCTCTTAAATGTGTTTATTTCTTAAATGAATAAATTCTTCAGAAAAATAAAGTTTCAGTTATAGGATAGTAATTTCACCACGTCAGCACATTAATGTAATAATTGCTATATTCTACAATTGTCACGAATTTAAATGAATTTTGGAAAATATTATTTTATAATTAAATAAATATTTAAGAATTTTTGCGTTAGATAAATTGGGTGCCATGTTTGTAAAATAAAAATTGTTTAAACATTTTTCATAATTTACAGGTGTTTTTAATATTTTACAATACTATTTTTATTTCTTCTGCTTATGTTCATTGTAATTAATAACCATTAATATCATATTTAAACTTTAATAATCTTATAAATAAGATAATTCACTTAAAAAGTTTTCCTAATATTAATATAAATATGTACGGGAAACAGCAATAACAATTCGTATTACTATCTGCTTCTCCCCCTTTCTAAGTTTAAGATTTACCATTCATTCTTTATACACTAAATAATTAAACATTATTTTTAAATACTAAATTTGAATTTGTGTTAAGTTTATTCAACATATAATTCACATTCAAGCCAAAAGTTAAGGGAGACCCGAGCCCCCTAATGTTCTTTTTGCACGAAACGATGCTCTATACATATTTAAGATGGTGTGTACAAAATTTCAAAGTAGTAGAACAAAGAGAACATGTTTTTTATGCATGTTTATATACCATTTATAATACGTCTAACTAATTTTTGTCTATAACGTTCGTCATTTACTCAAAATAATATTTGGAATTTTGGCCAATATTCAAATGCTAAGGCTTTGTAAAATATTAATTTTAAACTAAGCTGTTAATAGTTTTTGGAGTTTTTATATTTGTTTTATGAACGTATAAATATCTTTTTTAAAATTAATTTATAAATGATCTTTTTACGAATTAAAAACATAAAAAAATTGAATATATTTTTTATGTTATGAACTTAAAATAAGTTTTTGAAAACAATTAAAATATAAATCTGCAAAAATATCTTCAGTCATGTGTTATATACTTTGACTTTCTTTCATCAATTTAATTTTATTTCAATATTAAAAATTAAAGGAGGTGTAGTGTTTTTTAAAGTAGCCTATTTAGGTTTAAAAACCACAAAAAAACAATTTTTAAAGAATTGTTTATTTTCTTTGATTATTGTTCAGAAAAAGATGTTCTAATACTGAAAAAATATATAACTTTCAATTTATTAATAAAAAATTTAGAATTTGGGCATGGGTCTCCCTGAAGTACGTATATAACTATTGTAATAACTCAAATAGGAAATTATTCTAGAACATTATATTTCTTTTTAAACTCAAGTGAAAATGTCTAAACCATTATAACAACACTTGTTTTATAATTATTGTATAAAAATTACATCCTGAAAAAAAACTTAATAAAATACCAAGCAATCTAAAAATACATTTCATAATCGTGAGCGGTCTTTCAAGTGTTTGTAAAAAAATATGGTATTTTAAAAACTATTTTTCAGTTATTATTTTCCATTTTTCTAGTTAATAAAACAAGGATTATTAATTGTAATTTTAAACTGATTTTAGTTATTTTATATATAACAGAATAAATTATATTATAGAAAAAATATATTATGGATTTAAATTAAATAAAAGGCAGATTTTGTGTTGGTAGTTAGTTTATTTGAAGATTCATTCTTCTAAACTATTATAGTTCTGTTAAAATAAAATGTTGATACTTTTATATAATTATTCTAATATATTATTTGTATTATAAAACCAACAACGAATATATAATAAAAAACGACTTTAATTTATTGTAATTCAACCTATATCGAGTCCAATGAAAAATTTACACCTTTTAAATATTGTTTGTCATCCATGTTTTGCCCTTTGGGACTTTAAAAAGAATTACTTTGTGCTTTTAATATAAAATTAAATTGACCATTTTTAATTAGTTTTGAATATTTTATTTATAATACCAATTCTTTTGTTTAGTTACATATAAGTTTTCAATGGCAAAGTTTATTTTTAAAAAAAACTAATTTTTTCTTTAAATTAATTTATTTGCCATTTTTCCAGTTGCTTTTGTTAATTGAATTGCTGTTAATTTTTAATTTAATGTTACGATTTCATATTTATAAATGAATTTTGTACATTACGTATATTTTCTTAAGCTTTAATATAATGTGTATATATATATATATATATATTATACTGTTTTTTTAAAAATCAAATTATTCAAAAATTGATTGTAATTAATTACAGGGTTACACTATATCAAGCGACCCGGTCGGGCTCGCAACGCTAAGTCGAAAAAAAAGAAATAACGCCAACTCGTGAAAGCAGCCAACAAGAAACGAACGCCCGACCGGTAGAGCTTATCTCTACTCCGCACAACTTATAATGTTAATGCGCGTCCGTAAAATATATTCCAGAAGCCAAACTACATTTCGTAAAAAAATAAAACCAGTATTGGTGGAACCGTATCTGTAAAACCTTTAATTTAATACAAGAATATTTTTTTAATTGAAAATTAACGGAGATACGGAGTTTTTTAATTTGCGTAAAGTTAGTCGATTTGTCACTTTTTCAAATTATGATGCCCAAATTTGTCAAACGCCCTAGACACTACAATTTTCAACTGATTCTTCTGATTAATAACTTATATGATAGCTTTATGGCATCACTAAGGTCACATGTTACTTTTATTTTATAATATTAATTATTTATATGTTTAATTAGCTAAAAAAGTTATTAAATAATTTAAGCCAAATTTTTACGCCGTCAGGCGATTTTTATCTAAATATGAAATCTTTTCACTAGGCGGGCGCCAAAGAAGATTATGTTTTAGAGCGGCTTAATAAAAGTTAAAATTATCGTTAAATAATACGCTCTACAAAATAAAAATCATACCACCCGATAGATTAAAAATCTTTTTAATCGATGGATCAATTTTCATGTAACTTGGACAATTATTAATGAAGATAGAAGCATTTGAAATAAATAAGAACATTGAAAATTTCCCCTATCGTTCTTCCGCGGGAGAAGGGAGGAACATCTCAACAGTAACCATTTTAAATATCAACAAGCTGAAAGAAGTAGTGTGCGTGTGGGGGTCGGGGAGGAGGAAGTGATGTCATATTTATCTTTTAATACTTCGCGTGTGATTAATTTTTCCTTCAATAATCGGATTTTACTAATGACATGGGAAAACAAATAGTAATTTTTAAAAAAATTCAAATGGTGATTGGTCTTTTAATACTTCGCGTGAGATTAATTTTTCCTTCAATAATCGGATTTTACTAATGACATGGGAAAACAAATAGTAATTTTTAAAAAGTTCAAATGGTGATTGGTCTGACATCCTCCAAAGGATTGAAAAAAAGGACTGATATCCCCCAAAAAAACTTTAGAAAAGTAAAAAACGCTAAGTTCCCCCCCCCCCCCTAAAAAATCTTAGAAACTGTGGCTAGAAAAGTTGTGATATAAAAAACAAACAAGCCAAGAGCTCAAGCGTGCACACCCACTCACTAGCCTTTTCCCGGAAAAAAGCTGCGCTTTCTGTTCTTAGCTTGATTAAAATTTTATACACACCTAAATTTTTAATCGACCTAAGAAAAGACAGCGCAGCTTTTTTCCGGGAAAAGGCTAGTGAGTGGGTGTGCACGCTTGAGCTCTTGGCTTGTTTGTTTTTTATATCACAACTTTTCTAGCCACAGTTTCGAAGATTTTTTAGGGGGGGGGGGTGACTTAGCGTTTTTTACTTTTCTAAAGTTTTTTTGGGGGATCTTAAATACTGTGCAAGATTTATTTATTTTCTCTGTATTGGAATGTCATGGTGAATATATTTTTAATGATACAACGTACCAAATTAATATTACGATATAACCTTCGAAAACAAGCCAAACGTTATTTTTGCGTAATATATTTTTCGCTTAATAATTGGAATCTGCAATTAAACTTATTTGCAGCAATGAAGCTCTATGCATAAGCAGCAAAAGTGGACTTCGAGGAAATCGAAGTGAAGTAGTGCAAATTTTATACGTTTTAGCTGATGAATTTTTAACTTCAGATGTCAGGGAGTCACAAATCCTACATCTCTGTTGTTCAATGATTCATCAGTCTTTCTCGAAGAGGAAGGGGTCGAACCTTTGAACAAAAAATATAAAAATTAAAAGTAGCAGTGCAACTTGTTTGTATAATAAACTTCTACTTTTGTACTAATGTAAGTTTTGTACTTTATTACTGTATTGTCTGTAATTTGTGAAATACTCAAAATTAAATGCTATAATTCAACTCGAAGTATGAATTAAAACAATGTTTTCAAGTTTCTCCCATTTGCTCACATATAAAATAAATAATTTTGATGTGAAACGTCTTTGAAATCAACTGCATGGGGTATCAATGTAAAAACATCATGTTTCGCTTTTAGAAGGACCCATTCCGACACTATAGCACCGTGACAAATTTCACGATTTACATACATTCATTTGAAAAAAATATGGCGAAGATGCGTGTAAATATTTATAGTAAAGCAAAGGCGCATCGCAACTGATCAGTTTTCTGTTGAGAGAGGTTTTCAGTGGTAAACAATCATATTTTTATAATCTGCTGAAATGACGTTTTTCGTAAAACTCTTCCGACATTGCTTCGGCACAGCCAGATCGAAGTTATTTAATAGATTTCTTTCTTTTTTAATAACATTTACAATAATTAGACAAAAATATACAAGCGATGAGATAATATTTTTTATATTTTTTTCAACATTACACAACTTGATAACTATTAAATATAATTTCTTATTGTATTTTTGAATGCAATTAAAAATCTGCCTGAAAAGTTTTGTAGCTTAATGCCTACTTTTTCTAAACTAAATTTTTCAAAATAAGTAAAAAAACAAAAAACAGCACTGAACCAGTTCCTAAGCTTTCGCGCATAAATAAAAGGAAGAAGAAAAATCTTCTTTTCAAATCTCTCCTCATTAAAATTAAAGCCACAATCTCATTGAACAATTTTCTCGTATTTATAAAGCAACTTCTTAACACCCTCTTATCCTAAAACGTTTGCAATAAAAACATTTTTATGGGAAATCCTGGAATTATACAAAAACTGCCGCGCCGCTATTAAACCTACGCGGTGTATTCTGAATGGATTGCAAGCTGCTCGGTAACCGTAAGCTCTTTTCAAAATAAAATCCCTTGGCTTAATAGCGAGGAGTTGGGAAACCGAATTAATTATTTCCAAGTGTAAAAGATGTTCGAAGTGTATTTGTAATTAATCCGGCTGATCCCTTTCGGGAAAGTAGTAGTTTATTTAGATGGTTTGTTGATTTAACGCTCCTAGTTGAGGGGAAGGATAGGATTTTTAATGTATTGGGTATTTTAATACAAATAAACTTTTAAATGAGAAAAATATATTAGCATTGTGGCGTCTTAATGTACTCCTGTGGCGTCTTCTTCACATATACCTGTGGGTCAGGACTGGAACAAAGTGTTCACTGGAAGACTACGTACACCACCTTCATACACAATCAAACTTCCGTTTAAAACAAATTGAAAGACTCAAAACTTTAATTTTAAAATATTTAATTAAAGTTAAATTTTTAGATTTAAAACAAAACATATTATTTAAGTTACAGATTAATTACAATTAATACAAAGAAAACAGAAAGGACTCCTAAACAGACAGGTCCCATCTAAACGACAATCATGTCATTGCAGCTCAGTGTCCTACGGGTCTCTGCCGTTTCTTTCACAGGTAGGAAACGCAAAGTTCATGAAGCATGGAGTCGCAAGCTGGTGGCTCCACCTAGTGTCACTATATAGAAATAGTAGTTCCGATGATGGTAGAGATTGAGAGTTCTTGGGATGTTACAGACTTCTTCCCCCCCCGGAGAACTTTCTGCCGGAGGTTACCGAGGAAGAAAGTTAGTGAGAACATCATGGCATTACGAAAATGAGAGAGTACCTTTACCAGTGGGATCAGCACTGAACTAAATAACTAACTACTTAATGATATAGACATATTAGATATGATAATACAATAAAAGAAATAATATCATTATACAGTTTTACAAATGCATATATTAAGTAGGTTCCCTAAGAGTGCGGATCCTGCTCAATCCATCAGCATTTTGATGCTTTGATCCACTGCGGTGTTTTACCTCAAAATTGAATGATTGTAAAGCTAAAGACCAACGCATAAGGCGAGCATTTGTACTGGCATGAGAGTTCAACCACACAAGAGGATTATGATCAGTGACAATGGTGAAAAAGTTCCCATCAAGGTAGCACCTCAGTCTTTGGACAGCAAAGATGATTACAGCGCACTCTTTCTCACTCACACTGTACCGTTTCTCAACACTTGAAAACTTTTTACTTAGATAGATAATGGGATGTTCTTGGTCATTATCGTCAATTTGGGATAGGACAACTCCCATTCCGTGGTCTGATGCATCTGTTTGCACGATGAAGGACCTGTTGTAATCAGGAGCGTAAAGAACAGGAAAGTCACAAAGCGATTCTTTCAGTTTGTTGAACGCTTGTTCACATTCGGCAGTCCACTTGATATTTCCTTGACGAACTTTTCCTTTCAGTGTATCTGTCAAAGGAGAGGCTATTGATGAAAACATCGAAATATATCTGCTGTAGTATCCAGCCAGTCCTAGGAAACCTCTGACATCAGTTTTGGTTTTAGGTGGGGGATAATTCTTGATTGCCTCGATCTTCAATTCTGCCGGTTGTCTGCAACCCTGTCCGACTACATGTCCCAGATACTGTACTTGGCCTTGAGCAAACTTGCACTTTGACTGTTTGATGGTCAATCCAGCATTCTTTATTCTTTCAAGTACTATGTCGACTTGTTTCAGATGTTCCGGAAAGGATCTTGAGAAAACTGCAATGTCATCAAGATATGGCACGGCGAATTCTTCACACCCTTCCAATAAATGTGCAACCATTTTGCTGAATTCGTATGGCGCATTCTTTAACCCAAATGGCATTCGTAAAGGACGATATGTACCAAAGTTTGTGACAAAGGCAGCCAGTCTTTGGGCACGTTGACTTAGTGGTATTTGCCAATACCCTTTTGACAAGTCCAACACCGTTATATACTGGGCCGATGAAACTATTTCAACTCTTTCTTCTATGTTTGGCAATGGAAAAAACTTAGTTTTGGTCACCTTATTAAGATTTCGGTAATCCACGCACGGTCTTGGATCTTTTCCTGGAGACTCAACCAAAATCATCGGAGACGTGAAATCAGAAAATCCGACTTCAATGATCTTCATAGCCAACATCTTCTGGATCTCTTCTTTCAGAATAGCATTCTGTCTAGGAGAATTTCTGTAGGGTTTTGAAAGAAGTGGCGTATCGTTGTTGAGCTCGATATCATGAGTCACAAGATCAGTTTTCCCAGGCACATTTGAAAAACATGTATCATATTTACAAACTAATTTCTTTAATTGAATGATTTTCTCTTCGGTTAACTTGGTTTCCTTGTAATGGTCTTGAAACATCTCATCCAGGTCCAGGATATTCGGATTAGCGTCTACGTAAGGAATTTCCATCTCAGTTTCATTCAATTTGTCTTCTGTTTCACAGAGCAGAAAATTCACCTGTTCAGGTCTTCTGTAATAAGGCTTGAGCATATTCACATGGTAAACCTTGGAAGTAGCTTTTTCGTTAGAGAGTTCGACCACATAATTTGTTTCAGAAAGCTTTCGGAGAATTGTTCCGGGACCGGTCCAATGGGGACTCATTTTGTTTGCTTTGAATGTTGAAAATATAAGTACTTGGTCGCCCTCGCGAAATTCTCTTTTGATTGTTCTCTTGTCGTACCACGTTTTGTTTTTCTGTTGTGATTTTTCCATCTCCGTGGTTGCAAGTTCTTGACACTGTTTCATTCTGTTTATCAAAGCGAAAACATAATCCGTCACAGGTTCGTCTTCTTTATTCATCCATTTCTCATACAACAAAGTCAAAGGAGTTCTTAAATTTTTTCCGTGAACTAGCTCTGCTGGTGTAAATCCTGTACTTTCGTGTGTAACAGTTCGTAGGGCAAACAAAGCGGGAGATATCGCTTTTTCCCAATCAGTTCCAGCCTCCAAGCATAGTACTTTTAAAATCCTTTTGACAGTTCGATGAAATCTTTCTACCGGGTTACTTTGAGGATGATAAACGGAACTATGAACAACAGATATTCCAAACTTTTCCAGAAAAGTTGTAGTGAGTTCACTAGTGAACGAGCTTCCTTGGTCCATCTGCAGTATTTTAGGAAATCCCATCCTACTAAATATCTGCATTAAGGCTTCCACAACAGAAACAGATGTGATATCTTCAACCGGAACGGCGTCTGGATACTTTGATGCTAGACACATGGCAGTTATGAGATATCGTTTGCCACTTGGAGTAACTGGTAGAGGTCCACAAGCGTCGACGTTGATTTTTGAGAAAACTTCTCGTATCACAGGAACGATCTTCATGGGAGCCTTCTTTTTGTCATTAGGTTTCCCAACCCGTTGACATCTGTCACAACTTCTGACATATTCCTCAATTTCTTTATAGCAATGCGGCCAAAAGAAATACCTGGAGAATACATCTTTAGTTTTGGTCACTCCCAAATGACCTGAAGTTCCCTCGTGGCACAATGACTTCAATTCTTCTCGATACTTTTTTGGTATGACCAATAAAGGCCTCTCCACTCCTAGCTTATCCACTTTCTTTTTAATAAGTATGCCATTGGAAAGTACTTCAAACTCTCCTGCCGGTTCTTCAGGAGGTTTTCCTTGTAGCTTGTCCATGATTGGCTTCAGAACTGGGCAATCTTTCTGCTGAGATGCAAAAGTTCTAGAATCCACTTTCAAAAGAGTCAATCCCTTGTACTCAGGCTCTTCAGCTGGGAAGGAGAACAAATCATCTTCTTCGATCACAATGTCGTGATCTTCTTCATCCACGGGCACAGGACTGTCCTCTTCTTCCACGACATCTTCGGTAGATTCCCTTTTTGGTTCTGCCAGACGTTTCTGAGCTCTAGTCTGAATGGCATTAACTTGATAAGGAACTGGATTTTCCTTCATCTTCTCCAGAAGTGCTGCAGTTCGATTCCCGAGCAGGTACCTTCCTTTGTCGACCTGGCTCCAAACAACAGCGGCTTTAGTGATGACATGTCCGAACTCCCCTTTCAACTCCACTTCTGCTAATGGCAAACAAATAGGAGCTTTATCCAAAGGTTGTTGCACCCAGACATTTTCACCTGTAAGCATTTCTGGCTTGATTCGATTCCGACACACCACATCAATACTTGATCCAGTATCACGAAGGATTGGCATCTTGAATCCATTCACTTCCCCAATGTAGGTGTATGGTAACATCGATTCATCATCTTCCACTCCAATAATGCGATTGAGGTTGGAAGAGTTCTCTTGTCCTTTTTTCATCAAGGGACAATTTGGTCGCAAATGTTCAGTAGAATCACATCGGTAGCAACGCGGTTTCTTGCGCCTTTCGAAGATTTCAGGTGATCTGGTCGTCTTCTCTGTTTCAAGTTTTTCTACCTTTGCTTCTCTGAATTGCGTTTTCGGCTCCCCGTTAAACTTGTTTTTCCAGTACGGGACCGCTTTATTTCCAGAGGAAAAATCCTTCTTTCTCAGGAGTCTTCGAACACTATCAAATTCGTCCAACTTCTCAGCAAGGTTCTCTGGACATTTGAATTGCGCCCATTCGTCAATGAAATGTTCTCTTGACTCTGCAGGGACCCTCCTCTTCATTTGATCCGTAATGATGAGATCACACAATTGCTCGAAAGAACTTACTTCCATACCCTGGATCCATTCCCGGAAGTAATTCTTAATTTCATAGAGAAAATCTTTCCACGAGCCATCAACACTCTTGTTGTGTTGACTAAATAACTGACGAAACTTTTCTGGTGTCAATTTGTACCTCTTGAGTAAAACCTTTTTTACTTCATGATAATCATTTGACACCTCCTCAGTTTCACGAGCAATGAGTTGTGCCATTTCGTTAGGAAGCAACCCAATCAACTGAGTTACCCACAACTGCTCCGAGAGTTCAGCTCTTTTTGCTTGACGCTCAAAAAGAACAAGGTATAGACTGATGTCTCCATTCTTTGAATCAAATTTCTGCATCAGTTGATGAAATTCCAACCTAGGTTTCGATGCATTCAAAGGTGTTCCGCTTCTATTTTCCAATTCTAACTTCATCTTTTGAAGCTCAAACTGGCGTTCTTGTTCCAATCTTTCCTGTTGCATTTTTTCTTCTCTGTCTATTCGTTCTTGTATTTCCCGTTGCCTCTTTTCTTCTTGTTCCTGAGTCTGTAGTCTCTCCGATACGATCGTCTGCAATAGATTCTTAACAAAAGCTTCCTCAAAATTTTCGTGACCCTGAATAGCTTTCTTCAGGTCAATAACTGTGGTAGAAGACTCAACTGTAATATTTAACTCAGATGCTAACACCTGTAAATCTACTTTACGAGCTGAACCTAAAAACGCCATTTTTCCTGAAAACGCTTTTACCGAAATTTAATTTCCGAAATTATTTTATTTACTATGATAAATTTTTGAGAAGGACCCACACTCTTGTAAACTCAAAAGCATAAATAAATTTAAATTTGATCAACTTTATTTTCAAAGAGCATAAAAAACTTTTTTTTTTTATTACACATCAACAATTTAAAATAATTTTTATTATATATAAAAAAAATATCATATACCTAATTTAATTTATCGGAAAAATGCTATCCACACAATAATTTATTCAACCAAAAAAAAAATCTATTAATAAAAATGCATTAACATTACATACAATCGCTCAAAATAAAATACCACATAATAAAAGAGAAGTTTCTTTTTTTTTTTTTTTTCAAACCCACATCAAGAAAAGATCATACGCTCATCTAAAAAGCAACAACCAAAAACAAATATAAAAAGAATCCAATAAAAAAATCAACTATAAATTCTCTTTATTGCAAAAGTCTTTCGAATAGAATCTCGAATCACACTCCTTGTCAAAACACCAAATCTCCGCTGAAATAAATTCAAGGTTACTTAATGCAACATTCCCCAATAGATGACTCATCTACTATTTCCCGCCAATTGAACGGCGTCAAATGCACGGCGCCGGAGAATCTGCAAACCCTTTTTAATTCAACAAAGAAAGCAAAACTTCTTTCTTTTATACAATAATTAGATCAATTTTTACCAGAGTCAAACCGTTAATATAAATCTACACAATTCTAAAAATACTGTATATTTTAGAGCAAATCATACCATATATTTTTTTCCAGAATTTTTATATCAACACACTCTAAATGATCAATAATTATACACATGAATAAGATTCATTTTATAAACCCATTTTCTTTTATGCAAACTTTCATTAACCAGACAGATTAAAATGAACTTAAGAGTTCCAAAAATTTTTGCACTACAGAAAAAGAAAATAATTGTTAATTTCAAGTTAATTTGTGTTTCAATGATTTGTAAACAACAGTATCCAGCACTTATCATAGAATATCGACAACTTTTTCATATATATAAAGGAGACATATATACTTAATCAAAAATTATACAGCCAAATTCCAATGCTACTGTTCAAATTACAATATGCAAGACGCATTCATACACAAATGTTAACTTTGACTAGGGAATCACAGTTTTACTTAAAACCCAAAGTAATTTAATAATGTATTATCTAGAAGCCTTGGGCACTCATTTATTTTTGAATTTTTTTTTTCAAATAAACATAAAAAGCCCACCAAACTTCAAAGAAAATTCAAGATTGCACTAATCACTTTATTTTAAAACAATAAAACTGATCCCAAAAAACAAACTGGCAAAGCACTCAACTCACCATGGATCGCGTCGTTTCTGTCGCGACTTGGAACCTGCTGACTGCGGATTCCTTCATATCCTTTCGAGAAGACCTCGAATCTTTAGACCTTTTTCTGGGACACTTCTCTCCCGAAGTTGACGTATCCGGCAATCTCCTTGGAATAAAGACACTCCACTGGAAATCACTTTTCTGGATTCGGGATCCTGATACTGGGAACTGCTGGCCGTCGAGTCGTTGGGTCGAAATCCGTCGGCTGCCACCATTAAATGTACTCCTGTGGCGTCTTCTTCACATATACCTGTGGGTCAGGACTGGAACAAAGTGTTCACTGGAAGACTACGTACACCACCTTCATACACAATCAAACTTCCGTTTAAAACAAATTGAAAGACTCAAAACTTTAATTTTAAAATATTTAATTAAAGTTAAATTTTTAGATTTAAAACAAAACATATTATTTAAGTTACAGATTAATTACAATTAATACAAAGAAAACAGAAAGGACTCCTAAACAGACAGGTCCCATCTAAACGACAATCATGTCATTGCAGCTCAGTGTCCTACGGGTCTCTGCCGTTTCTTTCACAGGTAGGAAACGCAAAGTTCATGAAGCATGGAGTCGCAAGCTGGTGGCTCCACCTAGTGTCACTATATAGAAATAGTAGTTCCGATGATGGTAGAGATTGAGAGTTCTTGGGATGTTACAGCATATATGTGGTGATTCTTTTATAATGTACATAGGTTTGCTGATTTATTGGCTTGCAACTGTGGTGTATTTTCAATCGGTTTAGCCATTGTGATGTAATGTTAGTAAATTAACGCAGCATCGTATTTTGTAAATGTATTTTTTTGTATCCAAGTTAGGAGAAATATTTCGCACCAGGTTTTCAAGTTATTAACCTTATATTAATTTAGCAGTTTAGATTCGAACTATATATTAATTTAGCAGGGTATATTCGAACTATTTATATTTCAAAGTTGTTTAATTATAAATATTTAAAAATATTCATATGTATAAAAACACAAAAAAAAACGAAAAATTGTTTTAGCTATTATTTGCTTATATAGATATTTTTGATTTGAAAATAAATAAATAAAAACTTAGTTTACATTACATATTTAAATATTGTTACGAAACAGATGCATTCAAATGAGTGATGTCTTTAAACGAAAAATATTTTCTTGCATTAATTAAGGACTAGAAATTTTTATACACTTATAAATAATTCAGGTTAGCATTTTGTCAAAATAATATTTAAATATTAAAGTTTTACTTATTAAATAATCTTGTTAAACTTTTAAGTTATTTGATACTAACTTTCCTCACAAATACATAAACATTAAAAATCCTACCTCTTTCTGCAACTGAACGTTCAATCAATAAACCATCTAAATAAAGTACTACTTTCTTAAAGGAGTGAGCCGGATTAATTACAAATACATTTCGAACTTCTTTTACGCTTGGGAATAATTAATTTTGTTCTCCAACTCTTCGCTATTAAGCCAGAGGACTTTATTTTGAAAAGAGCTCACGGTTACCGAGCAGCTTGCAATCAATTCAGAATTTAATAGCGGTGCGTCGGTTTTTGTAAAATTCCGGGATTTCCTATGAAAATGTTTTCACAGTAAACGTCTTAGGTAAAGAGTGTGTTAGGCAGTTGGCTTATGTGAGCAAGGAAATACGTTTAATATTCATTGCAATTGTGGCATTAAGTTTAATGTGGAAAGATATCAAGATAAGCTTTCTTTGTGCATGAAAACTTATGAGTTGGTTCGGTACTGTTTCTTTACTTGTTTTAAAAAAAATTGGTATAGAAAAAGTAGAAATTAATCTAGAAAACTTTTGAGGCTGATATATTTAATTATATTCGAAATTACTATAAGCAACTATTAAAGAAAATGACCTATTTTGTTTTATGTTGTAGATCAGTCAATATTTTGAAAGAAATATATAAAAGCAGTTTTTGAAAAATATATAGGTTTTAGGAGTTTAAAGTGTGGAATGAAAACCTTTTTGTCACGGGTTTTAGTAGATTATTTCCTTAAGAAATCCTAATGTTAATTGATTTTGAAATACACTTTAAAAAATAGGGTTTGGTTGTGCCATATCACATCCAGAAAATCTCATCGACAGATGGAAAGTACGCAAGCTGTTACTTCCGACCCCCCATTTACATCCCATTCGTACTTTGCTTTATTTCAATTTTCTATATGCAATGGAGTCTAGTTTTCTATCGAACAATACCAAATTTTTGATAATCGTGTTTAACATTGTGTTTCTATTCTAATATTCCATATTGCTAATTTTAAAGATGCTTCTAGACAAAAACTTTTCACGAACACTTTTAATAAAACGAATATAAATGTAAGGTTTATACGCCGTCATTCCTTGCAAAATACAAAATTCCTATTACAACCATTTTCCACACTGTAAAAAAAGGCACTTAAAAATGAGATCCTGATCATACTTGTTTTTCATTGAATACTATTGCATCGAAAATTTATATATATATATATATATATTATATATATATATATATATATATATATATATATATATATATATATATATATATATATATATATATATATATATATATATATATATAAATATATATATATATATATATATATATAATATAAAATATATATATATATAGAAAAATATTAAAAAAAAACATTTCAACCACATCCCAGTAGTATACATAAAAAAAGAAATTCGACATTCATATACATTCTATTTTAAAAGCCTCTTCCATATCTCGAGGCCATATAATGCGAGTTTCGAAAACTAAGCACAAGTAATGCAGGAATTTATTTGAAGAAGTGGGCGCATTTCTTAACATTTACTTTACCCCCGTCCATACTGAAATAGTGTGTGTACTTCAAGGAGAGAAATGTGTTGGAGAATCATGTTTATTCCTTACGCTTCGGTCAGTAGCGCTGTTGGCAAAGTGGGTTATTACTGGCTCTATAGCAGAAAATACTCCTTTTATGGGGAGAAGCAACTACAATGCAGAGGCTATTTTCTATAGACTATTTTTTCTTATTGGGGTGCTTTGTAGTTTTTTTTATCTGGATAGCTGTCCAATTTTCAGCGAAAATAGGCATTTCTGAAGAATTTATTTTTAGAGATTTTTTCGGGTTGTTGTGGTTTAGATAATATTATCATTTTTGTATTGAATCAAGTGTTTCATTTATAAAGTTTTAATGTTGGAGTTTGAAATGTAAAGTTGCCTATAGTACTGTAAGTTTTGTTTAATTGATTAACCCAAACCTATCGTTATAATTATTTAATATAATAATGACCCCTTGACGCCCATAGACGTTCTATCACGCCCAGGGATCTTCAGTTTTTCATGTAATGCAGCACCCAAAATTAATAAAAATACTTCATTTTCTAATATTAAAAAAAAAAATTAATGTTTGAGGTACGATTTGGAAGCTATATCCTCACAATAAATTACAAAAAAATAGTATAAATTAGTATGGGCAGGAAAAATTATTTAAATTTCCTAGAAGCGAAAACAACTTTACATTTGCGTCAGTCTACTAAGACTAATATAAACACAATAGTGGTATAGGAATACGTAACAAAACTATATTTAAATATGAATTTCATTTAAATGTCCATATCAGCTCTCGACTAATTGTACGTGCCATATCAAGTAACAATTCTCTTTTTAAACCTAAAAGATTTTGAAATCCTATTGCTATTTTATTACCATGTAGGGTTTTTTAATTATTATTTTGTATTACATTTTTAATTTTCTGGCTTTTTAAATATTTAAATTACCTATATATTTAAATCTAACTTAAGGTGTATATTTTGTATTATAAGTTTAGAAAATATTTTTGACACTATAAAAAATGAATGACACATAGTGTCCGTTATATTTATTTATGTAAATGTTGTTTTGGCTTAGAAAATTTGTAAAACTGATTACTTATTTGTTATTTCTCTTTTCATAAGCCATCAGGTCGTTACGGTAGGAATAAAGAATAACAAAACATTCATAAATACGTACAGGCATTTACCCTCTTTCTGACTGTATAATGTTTAGATATGCTTTTGTACTTTATATATTTAATTATTATTTTTTTAAGTGCTTGTATTTATTTATCTCATCGGAAATAGATATACTCATCGTAAGATTTCTAATAGCAAGTTTTCCTATAAAGTTAGTGATACAAAATATTTTGTAATTACGCCTTAATTTGGTGTATTTACACAGTTTTTAATCACCTCAGTTTCGAAACTTTTTCGTTTCGCCCAAAAAGTATGTTTAAAAGAAACTTCGACATTCTCTGACCAGAAGGTTTTGTCACATTCCATTGATTGAAACAAGCCCTGTCTTGCTTTTCGCTTTCTTTTGAGTTTGCACTCAACAAGATATAGCTTCACTTAGAACAGCATCTTTCGGTGCAGCAAAGAATTAGGTCTTGCCGGAAGGAGGCAGATGTAATTACTGGTAGTAGAGGGAACCTTTTTTGTTCAAATGTCAAACACCGTAGATACAAAAGAACCTTTCAAAAGGAATGACATCGCTTATTTTATTGGGAAAATATGTACCTTAACTTTAAGAATTTCTCTAATTTTTTAGATGATATTATAGCAAATGAACAATAATGTTATTAAAATGAGTGTTTTTAACTATATTTTAAAGTGACTTTTAAATATTACTTATAGATTAGATTTACATTTTAATTTTTTTTTCACGAAAGAAATAGTGTTAGTGCACTGTAAAAAAAAGGTGCTTAAAATGAGTATATGAACGTACTCGTTTTTTTAGTAGTGTGAATTAATATTGCTAATCTCAGCTTTTGTTCAAGCCATCTTAACAAAGCGACCTGACCCCCTTAAAATAAGTGAATTATCTTACTTTCCATTCTTTTGGCAAACCTTTTTCACATTTCTTATGATTATGAGATCCTCTGTTATGAGATTTATCAGTTTTATCATCATGGAAAATTTTATTAGATTTAATTTTTACAGTGGATGTCAGCAATTCAAATCTCTTGGCTGCATGTTAGCACCCTTAAATATCAATTTATGAAAAAAAATACTTATTGAAACTATATTATCAGTTGAATTTCGTATGTATTCGAGATAATAATTTTTTCCCCTCAATTTAAAATATTTTTTTACGATTTTATACTGGCTATGTAGAGTAATTAAGCAATTTCCTAAAACAGTTTTGTTATCTTTATTTTTTATCAAAAGTTTTGTTTAAAAAAAGTTGTCTTAAAAAAACAAAATAACTAATCTTACTAAACAATGTTTTCTTTCAAAAATCCATAATTTTATTGACACGAAAGACTTACGTCGCATATTTTTTAACAGAATAAATGTACATTTATAAAATCTGTAATGCTTGTAATTTCATAACATTTAATCTGTCTATAATTTCATGACATTCGTTTTATTTTTAGAATCTTTCACGTAAAATGTATTAAAGTCATGAACATAAGTCACTAAAACATATGAATTTTTTTAGAGATAGTTTAGTTTACGTATATAATAACTAATTCTGAATGACTATATAGAGAAACAGTATACTTTATCAATATAGCATTAAGCAAGTATGGTAAAAAAATATGTTATTTTAAATCAAAGACAACCATATGAAGCAGAAAATATTTCAGTACCAGAAGCTATATGATTCAGTAGAAATAGTTAATAAAAATGTATGTGCAATACTGGAACTATTTATAAGGAAATAAAAATGATACATCGCCAATTGGAAGGTCATAAACATTGTGGTTAGCGTTAAACATTGAATGCTAAAGGTCTGAACTGAAAAATCATTAATCAAAGTGTTTAAAATTAAAAAAAACATCCAGAAATAATTTTAAAAACTTCGAAATACGTCTTTTTAAATTTTAATATATCTACATACCCATTTTTACTTAAATACTCTGTTGAAAGTCTAAATCTTTCAACTATCAAATATACACTAAAAATCATAATTTTGAGTATTCTATGCTATAGCAATTAGGGAGTTTCAAATACATTTCTTATAATTATAAACAGTTCTAAAGCGATTGCGCCACCATCTCTCAATTTATTGTATCTGTATGCAATTACGTAAGTGTACAATGTAGCATTTCAGTCATTAAACCAATGCATTTGTCGACCCTCATTCTTTCCCATAGAAATACTTCCGGATTGACGAGCGAATATGTGAGAGCACCTTTGCAAGAAAGACGTTGGAAGTCTAATGATTTATGGGCGGTAGGTGTACCACTAATAGGGAAGAGCGGAACCCGCATGACCTATAACAGCAGTAAAGGGAGTTTGGCGAATATTTTCTATTAAATAGGAATCATTCAAAAACTATGTGCACTGTAATTTGAGAATGCAAATTATATAAAAATGATCATTTATAAATATTTATTATTGTACCAAGTTGTGGAACGGAATGAATAATGTGATAGTCTGTGAAAAAAAATAATATTTTGGGCGGATCTACCAACAATATAAAGGTTTTATTTATGTCAATCAGAATAGCCAATTTCCAGTTGTATATTTCAAAATAAATAATTAATCAATTTAAAATCTGAATAAATGACATAAATTTGAATTCTGTCATCTAAATTTGCACATACGTAAATTCATTTTTTATTTATTTCCTTATTTCATTCCAATCTAAACTTGAATTGAAATGGGGCTTTATTCAATTTTATCGCATTTTTAATCCATTGTGTATAATTGAATTGATTGATAATAGTAGAACTAAAAATATTTATAAGCGTTTTCCTATTTTTAAATTTGGTATAGTTTAAATGTTATTATTTTCTGAAAGTGAAATAGTAACTATCAGTGTGGATTATATGCTTAAAATAAAATTGAACACACTATAAGAATATTGCACACATACTTTCACTCTTAAATGGGTTTGCTATAGAATACTACATTTTAATATTTAAAAATTGGACTTTAGTAAGCAATAGTTGCTTGCCAGGGTAAAGCCTTGGCTTGTTTTACATATAACCGGGATTATATATTTATTTCAGAGAATCAGCTCTTCACTGTATTGGGATATCTAATATTTTTAAAACTTATATTTTACAATGAGTTATGTAATTTTAAAACTGCTAAAATAGGTATTCAAAAACAAGTAAAATGTTCTCATTTCTGAATACATTCGATACTCATCATGATTCCGAATACATAAGTTTCAATTTTGAAAGAGGCATGTACTTAAAAATGAGTACAATGGTTAAAAAGAAGCACATGCAAGCCTATATATGCCGCCTTCATAAATAACTTTCAATAAACATCGACAATTACAACCAAGACTTTCCGGGAATCGAACCCAGATCTGCAGGCACCGCTGTCCAGAATCTTAACCGTTTAACTACAAAGGCGACGTAAAAAAGTAGTTGTAAACAGAAGTAATGTTAAAAGGTATGCTAAAAGGATGGGAAGCAATATAATTGTTTCCATTCAGTTTCCATTTAAGCAATCGACATAGAACAATGTGGAAAACCATCTTCCAAACAGGTATTTTATGTTTGTCAGGTCGCTTTGTTAAGATAGCTTGAACAGAAGCTGTGATAAGCAATATTAAATTACATTGCTCATTTTTGAGAAAGTACGATTACTTAAATTTGAGTACATCATCGCTCATTTACGATGCAATTTTACTTAAATAAAAACGAATACGTTCATGTACTCATTTCTAAGCACCTTTTTTTTACAATGCAAACCTGAAATATTTATAATTGTTGAAAGCAGAATAAATAACCAAAAACCGATTTGTTATTTTGTAGTGACATACAATCACTGAAATCGAGTATGTGTTGAGTTTACCTTGCGATGTTTAAAAGTGTACTGTTGTGATAGTTAATTTATACTTATTATTATTGTAATAATATTAAGTTGAACTTGCGCATAGTAGTTGCGTGGAAGAACATGTTATGGTACATACGAGGGTGGGGTGAAAAGTTTCCGGCCTGAGGAACAATTTTTTTTTAATGTTCTATTATTTTATTTTTCAACATAATTTCCATCAAGTAAAATGCATTTTTCATAACGGGGCTCTAATGCAGTTATACCATTTTTTTAGGACGATTTGTCGAGTCCTTTAAAATGCGTATTAACAACATTGATGACTTCAACGTTCCTCCCAAATCTTTTACTTCCGAGCCATGTTTTGAGGTTGGGAAACAGATGATAGTCTATGGGAACTGAATCTGGTGAAAAAGCTGGATGGGATAACAATTCGAAATTCAATTCGTTTATTTTAGCCATTGCAATGACTGATGAATAAGCATGTACATTGTCATGTTGAAAAAATATCTTTTTCTTTGCCAAATGATGTCTTTTTTCTATCATTTCTTGTTTTAAACGATTTAATAACTCTGCGTTCTACCTTTCGCAAGGTAATCAATAAATATAATACCTTTTGAGTTTCAAAAAGTAGGGTTGGTTCACCTGCTCCAATTCGTTGTTTTGACTGTTGTTTACTTTCAGGAGTGTAATAGTGTACCCAAGTTTCATCATGTTATAAATCGACGCAAAATTTGCTGGAATTTTGCTTGTATAGTGTCAAATTCTCGTCCGAAAAAGGCTTTCGATACAAGTTTGGTCGATAGTTAGCAAACGCGGCACTCATCCAGCACAGAGCTTCTCCATGCACAAATATTGCTGTAAAATATTTCGTACACGTTCAGTTCACATCCTAGTAGTCTCAGCTGTCTCACTCACTTTCAATCTGCGGTCGTCTACTACGATTTTATGAATTTTCTCTTTCATTTCGCCATTTGTAACCTCAGCGGGACGTCCTGAGAGTGGTTCATCAGCTGTGCTCGTGCGGCCTTTCTTAAATTCAGAAACCCTCTGTTTGAATATTGAATATGACGGAGAAGAGTCTTTAAGTGTTTAATTCATTTTTTATTTGATTTGAAGTGGTGTTAATCATTCCAAATAGAAGTATTTGATGACCGCTTGCTTCACCACTGTTTCCATTTTCAAGTAAACCAGCGCAGCGTCTTATTCAATAGGATGCCAAACATATACTAACAGAGCAATCGACCTGAAAGTTATTATATAAGCTAATCAGGGATTGTACTGTCCAATGAGTCAAAAATGAGACCTGCAGGCATCATTTCTAGGTCAGGCCGGAAACTTTTCACCCCACCCTCGTAAAAAGAAATTTTTATTTCATGAGTGGTATTCGCATGCGCATACGTTCCTCTTTGAAATATGAAATTGACAGACGTTATCTACTGTTAATCGAAAACTTCAGCATTTAAATTTAGTTTTTCTTGTAATTAGACTAGCTCTTATAACTTTTTTATTATCTCTTCAATTGCCTTATTTGAATACTAGTGAATGTTATTATTATACTGCCGTATAAGATAAGTAAAGGGATCTATTGTTTTGAGGACGATTTTCACTCTTCGTGTTTGTAACAGCTTCAACACTGCAAAAATAAAGTACTTAAAAATGAGTACCTGAACCTACTCGATTTTTCTTTGAGTATATTGCATCGTAAATGAGCGACGGCGTACTCAAATTTAAGCAACCGTACTTTCTAAAAAATGGGCAGTGTGATTTAATATTGCTAATCTCGGCTTCTGTTCAAGCCACCTTAACAAAGCGGCCTGCTGACAGTCTTAAAATAGTTGTTCATAAGATGGTTTTCCTTATTATTTGACATCGATTGCTTAAATGGAAACCGAGTTATTACAACTCAATTATCTTACTTCCCATTCCTTTGGCACACCTTTTCAACATTACTTCTGTTTATAACTACTTGACGTCTTCCTGGTAATACAGGATAGGGCACTGGATTGCGGTGCTAGGATGTAGGTTCGATTCCCTGTAAGTCTTGGTTGTAGTTGTTGATATTTATTGAAAGTGATTTATAAAGGCAGCCTATGTAGACTAGCATTTGCTCATTTTATTCATAATGCTTTTTAGTACATGTTTTTCTCAAAGTTGAAACTTATGTATTCGAAGTCATGATAAACATCGAATGTAATAAAAAATGAGTACATTTTACTTATTTTTGAGTACCTATTTTTAACAGTGTACTCATATGCAAAAACTCGTAAATCCTAATGTTATATTTTTTAATTGTATACTTCTGTTTATCAGAGAAATTATTATCTCCATATTCATTAATGTTCATAGAATATAACCAAACAGTAATGTTTATGAAAAAATAGAACATTAAAAAAAGTTTGGATGCCATTTTTCGATTTTGTATGTAGACCAAATCCATAAAAAAGAATCTTATGGTTTTGCTCGAAGTTACTATATAGATTTTTAAGTTCAGTTGAAATTAAAATTGTTTAAATTTGCCTATAAGATAATTTAGGTAGGTAGGGTAATTTACCTATAGGCTAGAAATTTAAAATTACCAATTTGTCAATCTATGTTTCCTCTTTTGACCTTTTAACCATATTCATCATCCATACTATATAACGACAAATATGTGGCGACAAATATGACGTGGCGACAAATATGATAGTATATTATGCAATTTAAAAAAAATATACCAGGTTTTTGTCCGGTCTATATGAATGATCCATTGGGAAAATGTAGATGTCCAATTTTTGTTGAAATGTAGATTTCACCTTCTTATATTAAAACTACAGGGTTGTACATTATTATACCAAGTTGTGGAACGGAAAGAATAATGGGATAATCTGGGATAAAAATAAACTTTAAGAGATCATAATCTCGTGTAATGTGCATTTCTGTGAAACCTGATTTTTTTTATACTCCGGATGGACAGTCATCATTCTTTCCCTGAACCCTGCTTATAATAGTTTTAAACTATCTGTTCGGCCCCCACGTTGCTCGGGAACCGTGGCGACAAATATGAGTGCTCCTCGTCGAGACTCGAACCCAAGACCTATTGTTCCGAAGTCTCGTTTGCCACAGACTACACTACAAAAGCACGTTCTATCTATTTCTTGGGAAAAAAATTTAAAGGTGTTTCTTTAAGCAAAAATTATTTTATTAAACGCAATTTTTAAACAAGCCGTTGATGTTTATGAGATGACCGTACGATTCGTGAGTGGTTTGTGAAATTATCTTTCTTTTTAAACCTCACTTGGTAAGATTCGTCGCGTATAAGAGGCGTAAAATCTATGCTATATAAATAGTATATATGATAATACATTGCATGGTTTAAGTAAAAGTTTATGATTTTGGAAGAAATATAAATTTAAATTATTCATGGATTCGTATATAGGATAAATGTGTGATGTTGTTCACCATTTTTTTGGTCAATCGTGAGGACCAACGAACGATCACACATTCTCACAATTAGGTGACGTCACACGCATAGGGGACAAGACAACTGTAGGGGAGGGAGGGGAGCGTGAAGAGAGGGTGTGTCGAGATATCCTCACTCTCCGAATCGTCTGCACGCAGAGAGGACGCATGTCTCTGGGAACTCCGAAGAGAACACGTGGGGGTCGACGGTCGATCTTCCGGAGGGCGTCCGCGGGCGACGGATGGGACTGGAAGTCCACCTCCAGCAACTCCGAGGAGGAAGATGACTCGTGCGACAGGGTGAATAGCTTTTTTTTTCAAATTTTTTATTTTATATGAAAAGGTGGTTTCGGTTACTATTCTCGATATATATTACAAAATATATATTCGAAAGAGTTTAAGGAAATGTTTGTACCCAATATTTGTAAAATATATTGTTTATTTGTGTTGAAATGGACACTTAATTAAATTATGAAATTTTTGTCTCTAAAACAACAATTGTGTCGTTATTGGAAATTATAGTGGGTCATTTGTAACTGATATATGGAATAATTCCTCACTCTTCGTTTGTGCACAGCTAACTTGAATTGTAAATGTGAGCTTTGCAGTTAATTTGAAATTTTTGGTGTTACAAAAGTTAATAATTTTAATAATAGTACCCTGTTTATTACTACAATTATAACTATTGTTTTTTTTTGCCCCGTGTTAGTACAAATATTTCATCGCCAAGATGGTGTTGCCACTTGGCTTTCATAAAAATCCCTGTCAAAACTGGCGCTTATCCACAGAATGACGTCACGTGTACGGAATCCTTTAAATATTTTATAACATGCATTGTACTAATCATTGTCCAGTTAAAGTTGGCATTGTACTAAGGTACTTTTTGAATGATTTTTTAAAAACATTTTATATTTCTATGTCTTACATTCTTATTATACTTTTAAATTTAAAATTTCGTGCACAACAGGCTATTTGTCCCCTTTTAAAAACTAGCCCTTCAGATTTTTAAATCACATTTTTTTTCGCATATTAAATATCATTTCTACATCTGGAATCAAGCAAATGTATCTTGTTTTTAATTACACATTAAACAGCATAATTTGCTTTTTGCCAGGGATAAAAATGAAATATAATACGAAACAAGTGTGATTTAAAAATGTGAAGGACGATTATTTGAAACGGAAGAAGAGGCGTTTTGAAATTGGGAGACTCTTTTGAAAGGGTTCATATCGAGTAGAAATGTATTCCTTTTGAATATAAATACTAACTTCTAGCATTCAAACTGTTGATTCTATGTAGAATCAATAGGGAAAATATATTCGGTGATCAGTGCAGCTACACAAAAAAATATTTTGAGGGTGTTTAGACAACAAATTTCCCAACTCAACATTGCTGAAAATTCTCAGTTCCAACTTATCGACATTTTTCATCTTCTTTCATATATATTTTAGGTACACCCATATTGCAACGTAGTGTTCTTTCTGAGGTCTAATTTAAACGTTATCCTATAAGTCTGGAAATTTCTAATCTTGACTAGCTTTCATTTGTTAATAATATTAATTTTATTCAAGCATAAATTTTCACAACTCTGGGTTTTTAGAAGTTGAAACAAAAGATTTCCCTTCAAATTATAGCAGATAATAAAACATTTCATCAAAAGTTTTTTAAAAGAACTGATTGTAAGCTAATTTTTCTTAATATACAGGAAACATGTCTCCATGAAAGTGGAATCTTTGTAGAAGTATTCAAATAAAATAAATAACGTTAATGTGCAATTAAAATAAATAATTATATTGCTCTAGAACCAAACTTAACTGAAAAAAATCTCAAAAGGACTGGGTGAACATTTGTCTAGGAATTTAGAGGGAAATTTGATATATACTGTTATTTGAAAGGAGTATTCCAGTTGCACAACTCGCTAAGCGCCATCTAGATTTTTTTCCAGGCAGCAACATAAACTTTTTTACAGTTTATTTTTTTGAGCTAACTGCCTGAAGTTTGGCATTTAAATGCAAAAGTTCGTTCTCAATCCGATTTTATAACTACTTTAAAAAAATATTGTGTATATTTTACATTATTGACTAATTATCTTTGGATTTACAGAGTTTTGCTGCAGTATGAAGAACTTATTAAGTTTTGCAGCAATATTTTCCTCTGGTGAAACAGTGTTGCCATTCTCTTGTACAATAATAAGTGAAACATATTTAAAGGTTTGGTTTGGTTTGGTTAATTAACGTCGCACTAGAGCTGCACAGTGGGCTATTGGCGACGGTTCGGGTCTATCTCGAAGGAAAGACCCGGGAACACATACACATTCACACACATTCATACATGCACCTCGTTATTTTAGAACCATGGTCAGATGACGAGGAAACACCTGAACTGGCACCCAACGCCTTCAATACACGTCGAGACTTTGGAACCCGATCAGATTTATCATGCACCAGTCCCGTATATACGCCGTTAATTTTTGCGGATGTTCTGGACGACTTTTCTAGTATTTTTTGTAGCGAAGCTGGCAACCCTCCGATCACCAGATCATTACTTTTTTACTTTTCTTTTGTCAAGTCCATCGCGCGGATTCGAACCACCAATCCCCGGATTAGTAGCTGAATGCCTTAACCGCTCGGCCACGGAGGCCTCACATATTTAAAGGAGGCTGTAATATTGATAAAAACCGGGTAGAAAAGAGCGAGGATATAATGAGTTTTGACCAGGTCATATCGCATTTATTTAACGCGTATGGTTTGGTTTGGTTAAAAAACGTCGCACTAGAGCTGCACTGTGGGCTATTGGCGACGGTTCGGGGTCTATCTCGAAGGAAATTCCCTGGAACACATACACATTCACACACATTCATACATGCACCTCGTTATTTTAGAACCATCGTCAGATGACGAGGAAACACCTGAACTGGCACCCAACGCCTTCAATACACGTCGAGACTTTGGACCCCGATCAGATTTATCGTGCACCAGTACCGTATACACACCATTAATTTTTGCGGATGTTCTGGACGATTATTTCTAGTATTTTGTAGCGAAGCTGGCAACTCTCCGATCACAAGATCACTACTTTTTACTTTTCGTTGTCAAGTCCACCGCCTAGGATCGAACAAGGAATCCTTGGATTCCCATTTGACGCCTTTTACCGCTCGGCCACGTAGGCCTTTTTAACGTGTATGCGCGGCATTCGGATTTAAGAGTTTTGCAGAAATTTCGGACTTTCGAATAATTTTTTCGACGGTTTAGAAGTGTTGTGCAAGTGTTTGAACAACTGGTCCCATAGAGGTTGGTTCAACAAACAAAATGGCGCAAAAATGTATATATTTTAAATTTATTTTATTTTATATTTATATTTTTTAATTATATTAGAGGCGGAATAAATAAACAACATTTCACACTAAATTATCAATATGTTTAATATTAGGTATTAACAATAGTATTATGTTTTTTTCCCTATATAATATGTAAATGTCTGATTGAAAAAAAGAAGACTTTTTATTTGTCTTATATCAATTTCAATTAAATATTGCATTGAAGAAAGAAGGATCCGAACACTAATTTCCCATTTTATGTATGCTCTGTTTCACTAAACGTTTTTATCGCTAACCAAATACTAATTTGACAAAATAACTTGATAACATGTGAGGAACTCAATTGAATTTATTTTGGAATGTTTAAATATTTATTTAGGTATTCAAGCATAACCGAACCTTCTTTTTTATAATCATATGAATAGTTCTTGAATGAAGAATCTATATTTGCGTTTTACTATAAATAAGTTAGTTGTTTTCAAATTTCCAGTAGTGTAAAAATTTTTTTTAGTGTTTTCTGTTTGAAAAAAAGTCTGTGTATTTAATGTAATTTTCTGTATTATATTTTAGAAAATATTTCATATTTATGCATTTTTTCCCAATTTATGTTGTAAAAGTTTTTGTATAAAAAAATGAAAATTTAAAAAAATTTACTACTTATTTTTTCAAGGTACAACAATTTTTATGCATAAAAATGTACAAAAACTAAGATGCACAATCAAATGAATACTTGTTGATTATCATAAAAACGTGTGCACCATGAAGTATGCACTCGTTTGAATCTTATTAACGTTTCGTTGTTATCAGTATTTGCCACAAAAAATACAAGGGGTATTTTTATTATTTTTGAGTATTTAGAGTATTTGAAAAAATGAATGAGTATTTTTTAGCTTAACATCAGTTACGCCCACCACGCCCATCCATTTTTTTTAATTTGGATAATTACTAATTATAGTTTTCATTAAAATAAATGTTGTCGTGTAATTGCAAAACATTTTTTTTTTAAATTAGACAAGGTGGTCCAATTAGCTAAATGCATCAACAATCCCACTCAATTTTTGAAAAAATAAAATGTAAGCAAAAACTTTCAAATATTTTATATGCAACCCAAAAGCGTTTAATGTTATTCATTCTAATTGATTTTAAAACTTTTTTGTTATTCAGTCAAACCAAATTTTTTAAATAAAAATCCATTATTGAAAGAAGTTTTGAGATGTAGATGTATCTGAAAATTCCTAATTTTAAGATATATTCTTGACAATTTTTTTCCCAAGAGCTGTCATATTATATTAATAAATAAATAAAACTTAAAATTTCAATTAAATATAAAATTTAAAATTGACCACTAAATATTAAATTTAAAATTAACCACTAAATATAACATTTTAAATGAACCTTTAATCAAGCTTTTAAAGTAAATTTAAATTTTGATTTAAAAAAAAAAGCCCTATATGTTTAACTCCCTCTATTAATTTAGAAATGAAAAGGGGCACAGTGCAATTTTGTGAAAAAGAGCATTTTAATGATTACAAAAATTAGATTTTTGCTAAAATCGGCGAGCTATCTGGGAGTCAATATTCTCGACCTTTTTCGTATGAGTGTGTGTGGGGGGGGGGGGGGGGGGCAAAACAGATTGGCTCTAGTCAAATAACTTCAAAACCGAATTATTAAAAAAAAGCCTTTCAAAGTGGGAAAATTTGTTTTAAATATGCAGAAATTCTTAAATTTTCCGCCTTTAAAATCGGAAAAAACCGTCGTGCAGAAACGCAGAATTTTGTTAAAAATGGCCACTCTTGTTTACTGATTATAACCAAATACTTAATAAAAGGATACATGACAGCAATAAGTCTGCAAAGAAAACAAATGATTTATCCGTCATCAAAATCGGAGTAAATTTTTCCTAAAACTTTAAATAGTTTTGATTATCTGTTCGTAATTTAAGCACCAAACAAATATGACCAATCCTAAAATATGAAATTAAAGCTTAAAAAATGAGTATTAAATCCGAAAGGAAACATTCTTTTTTATCATCTCTAAATTTGGAAAATCCCATTTTCAATTATTAGCGTAGATTCCGGTCTCAAATAAAGGAAAAATTGTTTTTGCTAATGAATCATATTTATCAATTTATAATTTATTTTTTATTTTTTTAAGAATAGCATAATTTTTAGTTACGATTAGTAACTCGATACTGTCTTCAATCAGTGTACGGGAGCGCTCTCGGAATGCGAAACGTGATCGGCGCAGTTTAACTAGAATCCATCTTCTTATATTACACATATTATATTCAAATTTTTATTGGGTCACATAAGCTAACGCTCTCCCGACTTTGGAAGAAATTTGTTACTTTAATTTATCGGGATACAATGTATAGGTATCGCAATCCGTAGAAACTAAGGACAATCCGTAGTTAGGTATCGCAATCCGTAGAAACTAAAGACAATCCGTAGTTAGGTATAGCAATTCGTAGAAACTAAGGACAATCCGTAGTTAGGTATCGCAATCCGTAGAAACTAAGGACAATCCGTAGTTAGGTATCGCAATCCGTAGAAACTAAAGACAATCCGTAGTTAGGTATAGCAATTCGTAGAAAATAAGGACAATCCGTAGTTAGGTGTCGCAATCCGTAGAAACTAAGGACAATCCGTAGTTAGGTATCGCAAACCGTAGAAACTAAGAACAATCCGTAGTTAGGTGTCGCAATCCGTAGAAACTAAGGACAATCCGTAGTTAGGTATCGCAATCCGTAGAAACTAAGAACAATCCGTAGTTAGGTATCGCAATCCGTAGAAACTAAGGACAATTCGTAGTTAAGTATCGCAATCCGTAGAAACTAAGGACAATCCTTAGTTAGGTATCGTAATCCGTAGAAACTAAGAACAATCCGTAGTTAGGTATCGCCATCCGTAGAATTTAAGGATAGTCCGTAGTAGTTGGCAGGCATGCATTTTTCTGAAGTTTTCTTTTGTTGTCGTCCAAAAGGTATTGTCCTTTCAGATGCACAATTAAAAATTGAATAGTACTTATGATTAAAATTTCAGACATTTCCATGCACAGGAAGTAGATGTTTTGCGTGCCTCAGACAGATAGACGGCCTCTTTCTTTTATTATTTTGCCTACAAACGATGAAATACATCCAAAAGGTTTCAAATCAGCCGAAGAAATTACTTGAAACCAAACTTTACTTGCGAGAAAACCATCCGTTTTCTTGCAACGTTTGCTTGTTGCCCACGTACTAACGGAAATTAATCAAATAAAACAACTTTTTAACCAGTGGAAAAAACACCGAGAACATAGAAAGTTATAAGGATTCGCTGTTTGCCATGCCGTCTGAGATGTTGTTCTTACTGAAACGAAAATGTCTATAAAGCTGGGCTCAAAACAAATCAACAGTTATATGACAAGGAAATAGTTGCGAAATCTGAAAACTTTCTTTGAACTTTAAATATATATTAAAATAATATTTTATTTAACTTCAAAAGAATAATAAAAAAAAAAGATCTAAAGCTATATTGTTATTTGTTTATAACATTTAACAGTCAACAACAATAAATGCTAATGTTAAAAAAAAATATATATTTTGACATCTCATTATGAAGTTTAAATTTTATATTCAGTTTACATTAGAAAATTCGTTGTAATTACCATCTTCTACATTAAATGTATAAATTATTTGTAACTCAAAATGAAGAAAATAAAATTTAAATGTTAGTAATTTCAAATGCTAACTAGTTAATAACCTTGACTACTATCTTTGCTTTACTTTTTTATTTATGATCCAAATTCTCTTCATTTTTATATATTTAGATATTTTCTCTAAGATCAAAGCATATTAATATATTTTTGATGCCTTTATGGACACAATTTTCTGAAAATATTATCTCATTTTAATTATACTTTCTGCAGTTTATATGTTTAACTGGTTTATAAATAATTTAATTATATTTGTATTATCAGTTCTAAATATATTTTGTTATCGTATACGTTTTGTGATAAATTAACCCTTCTCACTTGAGGAACAGGTTTAATATTTACGTTCTTTTAATAGAGCAGTTACAACCCATTCCTCTTTCTCTTAAAGAGTTTTTTAGCCTTTTCTTTTTACGCTTTGGGTTGATAATCATAAAAATAAAAAAAAAGTTTTTTATGAAACTGATTATTAATGTCAGTATGCTAAACATATATTTAGGTGTTTATAAGTGTATGACATTATTAGTAGTTATATATTATGTTGTTTAAACTCTAGAATATGTTGAATTCTTTCATTTTAAAGAACTGATAAAAATAACAAGTCGTTATTTTGGTGATTTAAAGGCGACACTCGAGTGCAAAGGGTTTTCAAAATGTATTGATGCCCAATTGATGTCATAATTTTAAACAGAGTTAAACAAATGACGAGCTAATGAAAGAAAAGCGTCTTTTATGTTCAAGAACATGTAGTTCTCGTTCAATTCGAAGGACAAGGGAAAAAATAATAGGCCGTTATTTTGGTGAATAAAACACTCGTATCCAAAAAGTGTTTTTAAAAGAAAATATAAAGAGAAAATAATTTTTATTTAAATGTGATCACTTGAACTGTAAAATATTAATGCTCAAAATGCGGAAGTTTGATAACGTACACTGCAAAAAATAGGTATTCAAAACTAAGTAAAATGTACTCATTTCTGAGTACATTCGATGATTTTCATAGCTCCGATTACATAAGTTTCATTTTTGACAAAAACGCACTCAAAATGAGTAAAAATGAATAAAAAGAGCAGTTGCTGGCCTACATAATCTGTCTTCATAAATTATTTTCAAAATGCAAAATCAAACTCGTAATCATGCACCGTCGTCAGTGTCTTATCCGTTGTACTACCAAAGCGACGTGAAGAAGCTATTAATAGAAGAAATGTTTAAAAGGTGTGTCAAAATAATGGGAAGTAAAATAATTGATTTGTAATAACTGAGTTTACATTTCAGCAATCGTCATCAAATAATGCGGAAAACCATCTTCTGAACATTTATTTTAAGTTTGTCATGTCTCTTTGCTAAGATGGCTTGATCAAAAGCTGAGATTAGTAATATTAAATCACACTGCTCATTTTGTAGAGAGTACGGTTACTTAAATTTGAGAGCGTCATCGCTCATTTACGATGCAATTACGCTCAAAGAAAAAAGAGTAGCTTCAAGTACTCAATTTTAAGTACCTTTTTTTTATAGTGTATCAACTATGTTTAGAACATTCCTATCATTATTTAATTTTAATTTAGAAATTCGCATTATGTCGGTATGGTAGATAACCTCGCGATACAAACACTTTATATGAGTAGCTCGTAAAGGTGTTTGAATATTAAACTTATTAAAAATCGGTACAACAGGAATCGGTACAATTGTTCCTAGTTTATTTTTAAATATTCATTTGCTTAATAGTATTCCACATACTGCTTTTCATTACGCATTATCTCTTTAGTCCATTCCCCATGTTTTTCCTACACTAATTTTTAATTATAACTAAAATAATTAACTATTCCACCAAGGGTCCGATACTATTCTAAATATACTATTATTTTTTTATATAAAAAAAGTGATGTATTGCCTCTTTAAAAATAGAATTATCCGTCTCTTTCGAAACCTGCAAAGTCATTTTTCATTAGAAAATAAATGATGATGGAAGAACCGCGTTGAAAATATAACTTCCCCTTGTTCCGAATATTCACCCAGTTTTAAATTTCTCCAAACTAAAAAGAGACGTCCCGGCCAGCAGCTCCGATGCACTCATTGATTTTTCAGATCGTCAATCTTCAGTTTTATGCTGGTTGACTCGTTCGGTTTAGCAAAGCCTATTTTTTGTTTAGTTTTATTCCTTTTTTTTGTAGAAAAATGGCTTCTTTCCCACAGATGGCGCTAGTGTTTCATCTGTTGAATATTTTCGTAATTGATCAGGACGGACCAATGAAAGAAAGCCTAGCATCCGAAAAAGAAGCTTAAATGAAATATTAATCAAATGATGTTAAAAATTTTTACATGCGTTGTTTTGCAAGGAGTAAATTAATGTGTTCATTTTATTTATCATGTTTTTGGGACACTTTCATAACTTATCACGATGTAATTTTTAAAGGTGTCAAAAGATGGCGAAGTATTTTATTCATTTTTTGCGCTAGATTTAATTAAACAATGAACTTATCTAAAATGACTAAAATTAGGTATAGAAAAATCATCTAATATAATAAAAAACCGTATTTTAAGTCATATTTTAAACGACCCTTCGAGTCATATGAGTTTTATAAGTAAAATAAACAGAATTCAATAATAACAAATAGATCAAAACTTAAAAACAGATCTTATCTGTTTTTAAGTTTTTATAAAATTGTGATACATACTTTAAAACAATACATATTCAGCTTTAAACGATACATATTGACCTTTTGTACTTCTATGCATCCTCAGGCTCCAACAAAATGACCAGTTATTTTTATTCCATATTTTTTAAAATAAACGAGTTCGGCATGAAAAACATCGATGTTTTTTTCAATTTGTTCTTTTGCAGACGATCTAAAACAGATTATGATATTTTCCTTCTATGAGCACAAAAATTTCCTTGGAAAAGAATATAAAATAAAGAATTATAAAAATACATTGGGAAAAAAAGGGCCAAGATTCAAACTTAAGAGTAATTTAAAAAAAGTGATTTTTTAAACTTATGCTTAATAACTTTTCGAAAGCATGTTACAAGCTTATTCTATAAAATTGTAATATTAAAATAGAAGTTTTCTAAAATTAAAAAAAAACTCGTAACTCTAAATCAATTCCTCTTATTATCGAACGTTTTTTTTTACTACTATACTGTTCCAAAATACTAATCCATCTGAAATTTTAAATACATTATTATATTTGTTTAAATGAAAAGTGCACATGAAAAGATTTAAATAAGTTCTTTATTCATTAAAGATTTAATATTTCGGTCATACAACGTTACAACAACAAACATCTAAATGAATTCTTAACATTTTAAATGCTATTAACTTGAAAATACAGTCTGCTTAATCTGAATTAAATTGGAATATTATCAGCAATTACATAATACATACATTTTTATAAAATATACATTATAGATATTTATGTAGTACGAACATCACTGTTCTTCAAAACACGAATATTTTGTATAAAATATAATTCCGTATATACTCGCGTATAAGCCGATCCACGTATAAGCCGACCCCCAAATTTTAGACCGGTTTTTTGTCCGATTAGACCGTTTTTTTTAATTACGATATAAATGACTTGAAAGTAGAACTTGAATTCGCCGATTAGCAACACCGATTTTACCGCTTTAAAGCCAATTCCATCCAAAATACTAATGAAACAACTATTAATATCTGTACATAATATTCTCAAGGAATAAAATCTGCATTGGGTAAATAAATTATGTCTAATTATTGCAATCGAGCAAGAAAGACATTGAATTTAAAGTGGTGTCATTCGCTACGCACGATGTCAACTTCTTAGTCTTCTATCCAAAATTCTATTAAAGTAGCGTTTACTAGCTTCATAAAGTCTACAAACCAATTAAATATTTATCAAAGTATATACTTTTTATTAAGTTAAACTGATTATTTATGTGAGTAGTTAAATTTTGTGTTACGATTACGCCGCGATGCGCAGAGCGGCAGTACGGTCTTCAGTCAGCAGGTGACGCACATTCTCGATCTCGGAAATGTGTCGGGGCGATTTCAGAAGAATCCGCCAATTTCAACTTCTCTCCTTTTCCCATTTTAGGCAAATTCTATTAGAAATTTTAATGACCCGCGTATAAGCCGACCCCCCTACTTTTTGATGAAAATTTTGACTTAAATTTATCGGCTTATACGCTAGTATACACGGTATCTATGATTATAATGATATCTTTAAAATTAAAAAAAAAATCATGTAATTCTAAGAGTAAAATCGTCAATATTCTTAATATTTTAACTTTTTATCTTTAAGATACACTGTGTTTACGTTGGATTGAATTGTTATCCAAGATAAGCAATTTCAAGAAGGACCATTAAAAATAAAGTCCTTCATTTTTCATATCCGTATTTTAAAATTCACTGGAAAAAAATGGATATGAAAAAAGGAAAATATTTTATGAATCTTAAATTGGCAAACGTCCAACTAAAATCTAATGTAAAGAACGTGGTTGTATCTTCATTTTATTATGTAAAACCTTCCATAAATTTCTTCATTAAATATTCCTAAATGGAACATGTAGCTGAATTTTTTATTTAATCTACTCTTAAAGTAGCTTTTTTTACTATTAAATACTTTTTTTTTCTGCTTGAAAAATGAGGTTTTTTGCGTTTTTCAGGTAGTATGCTGTGAATAAAAGTCGCGGTTTTTAAATTTAGAATCTAAGCTGCTAGTAAACCCTAAAATCAGATCCCCACATTAAAAAAATTTTTATATGTGATTTACTACTTGCATATCTCGATTGCAATATATTTTAGCTTTAAACGGGAGGTTTTTATAAAATAGGATTTGTTCTTACCCAGTGTCTAATCTTCCTTCACTAATAACTCAAATTTATATATTTTATATCATGTAGTATATGTGGTTTAGGTTTATAAATATTAACGTTTTGAAAACTATTTTCATTGTTGCGAGAAATTAAAAATATTAAACACCCTTTTTTCCGGTCTGTACACTGTAAAATAAGTTTTTAAAAATGAATACATGAAAATACTCGTTTTTCTTTTAGTTGAGTACAATAGAATCGTAAATGAGCTATAAAGTACTCAAACTTAAGAAATCGTACTTTCTCAAAAATGAGCAGTGTGATTTAATACTGCTAATCTCAGCTTCTGTTCAAACCATCTTAACAAAGCGACCTGTTCAAAATATGGTCTCCATATCATTTGATGTTGATTGCTTTAATGGAAAATATGTTATTACAACTTAATTATCTTACTTCCTATTCTTTTGATGCACCTTTTTAACAGTTCTTCTGTTTATAACTTCTCTACGTCCCCCTGGTATTACAATGGATAAGGCACTGGATTATGAAGTATTAGGATATGGGTTCGATTCGTGGTAAGTCTTGGTTGTAATTGTTCATGTTTATTGAAAGTGATATATTTAAGCAGCCTACAGCTGGGTAAGCAACGGCTCATTTTATCAATTTTTACACATTGTACTAAGTTTTTACACAATGTACTCATAGCCCAGTAAATTTAGGATTTTATATGCCACTAATTTATAATTAGCTGAAATTTTCAGGATAAGTTCCTCTTTGCATGTATAATAAATCCTGAAAAGTCCCCTGATTTTACATGTGCACTTCAATTCAAAGATGGCCGCCAAGCACTTTTTTCCTTGTTTGATGTTTTCAACATAACTAAGTTAAAAATTAACAATTTTAAATTCTGAAAAAAAGTTTATGCTCTACAAGGATTATTGTTTCGATGTATATCATACAATAACTAATAAATTTTTTTAAAGGAAATGCACATTAATTTTTTTTACGTCGAAAACAAAAATTTCTGTGTTCTCAGTTTGGAGATGAGCTCATAAATTTGAAATATAAATAAACTGAAAACAATAGTAGTAATACTCGTTAGAATAACTTAGTGTGTCTACAGTTCATAAATAAAAAAATATAGACTAGTCATTCAACATCATCATCATCTTCGAAATCAGTTTTTGCACATTGTACTCAGTACATGTCTTTTTCAAAAATTAAACTTATGTATTCAGAGCTATGATAACCAACGTATGTCCTCAAAAATGAGTACATTTTACTTATTTTTGAGTACCTATTTTTAACAGTGTACCTTCCCGAATTTTGTTTCCTATTGTGACTTAATTAAAATCTGTCAATTTTTGACTATTTTTTGGGGGCAGAAAAAAGTAAAAATTTTTAGTCTTAATTAAGCTTGAGTGTTTAAAATGGAAATTAGATACTTTTAAGATTGCTCCATTGATCATTTATGACACTACATTGATGCTCTTCATTTTCTAAATGAGTGATCGAAAAATTTTGTAAAAAAAACTTAGGTGTCATGTTAGATGACTAGGAAAGACAATTAACATACAATGTCTTTTACTACAACAACAAAAAATTGGGAGTTAAAAAGCTAAGTAAATTAATGAGTTTTCGTAAATTTTCAACTTTCCGGCTGCTTTTATCTAATTTCTTTTCTCGACGGTTTTATTACTTTTTTAACCGACTGAAAAGCGCGTAAACCAAAATTTTAAAATAAAACAGCCAAAATTAAAACCGTCAAAGCGCGCCAAAAGGATAGAGGTTATCAATTCAACTGTTAAGTATTTTTTTAAGTATGTTCGCGCAAGATTTCTGTTGTAATTCAGATATTTTGAAAATATTTTTTTTTGTTGGATAGGATATGTCTATCTTGGGCACATTTTGAAAAAAAATATCTGGTTAACCGGCATTTAACTATCCGGAACTCTCCACTAACCAGACCTTTTGAAAACAAATATCGTCCGATTTCGAAAATTCTTTTTTTGTTAAATAGAGAAAAATCCACTTTGGCAAAAACTGCAAAAAATAATCGGTTATCCGGTTGTAATATATCCGGAAATATTGATTAAACGGACTTTTTTTCAAACTATATTATCAATTTTACCACTTTTTGAAGTTGGTGTCAATTTACAAAAATTATACCTAATATTTGGCGCCGATTTAAAAAAGTTTTAATAAGTATAAAATTGATATTAAATAATTCAATTTTTCTTCAACTCTTTCGAAAAATTAAAAATTATTTTTTACTTTTTAAGGCATTTTTCGTTTTTTTTTTATAAATATTATTTTTATAAAATTAACAATTTACGATGAATCAACAACGCTGGCGAACCTGAACGTCCATTCAACAACTGAGTTAATCTAAATACAGCGAATCAACACGCCACACTGAAGAGCGTGTACCATCTAGAGTGTTTTCGCATAATTGAGCTATACAGCGCACTTAGTTATTTGCAACGGACACGAGTCCAAATACCTGCACGGAATGTTGAAATCCACTTCCGATCACAAGTGTAACTCTCTCGCTAATCTCTAAAGGTTTACAGGTAGATAAGTGCTACGCAGAATTAATTGCATCGTCGCGTAATGTAAGACCCCCCCCCCCCATAATTTCGATACGTACTTCTCATGTACTAGATGGTATGGCTGGTTGGAGTCAATCTGGGAATGATTTGTGTAATAGTTCTAATTTATTTTGGTCAAACACAGTAACATAGACAGTTTGCCTAAATAAGGCTTAAATTCAGTATGTGAAAAAGATTTTCGACACAGAATTATATATTGCCTTCGGTAAATTTCTAGTATTTAAAGGTAGACACTAAATGTTAAAATCATACACTGTAAAAAGGGAGACTTAAATATGAGTACCTGAATCTAGTCGTTTTTCTTTGAGCGCAATTTCATCACAAATGAGCGATGACGTACTCAAATTTAAGTAAAACTATTTTCTTAAAAGTGAGCAGTGTTATTTAATATTGCTAATCTCATCTTCTGTTCAAGCCATTTTAACAAAGCGACCTGACAAACTTAAAATAGTTGTTCGCTGCAGAATTTCGTATTTCCTTCGGTAGATTTTTAGTATTTAAAGGTATACTTTAAATGTTAAAATCATACACTGTAAAATAATATTTAAAAATAAGTACCTGAACGTACTCTTTCTTTGAGTACAATTGCATCGTAAATGAGCGATGACCTACTCCAATTTAAGTAACAATACTTTCTCAAAATGAACAGCGTTATTTAATATTGCTATTCGCAGCTTCTATTCTAGCCATCTTAACAAAGGGATCTTACAAACTTAAAATAGTTATTCGGAAGGTGGTTTTTCACATTATTTGATGTCGATTGCTTAAATGGAAACTCAGTTATTACGACTCAAGTATTTTACTTCCTATTCTTTTGGCACACCTTTTAAACAGTTATTCAGTCTATAACTTCTTCGAGTTTCCCTGCTAGTTTAACGGATAATGCTCTGGATTGAGGTACATGAGTATCTGGGTTATATTCCCGGTAAGTCTTGGCTGTAATTGTCGACGTTTATTGAAAGGGATTTATGAAAGCAACCTATGTAGGCCAGCATCTGCTCATTGTACTCAATTTTTAGTACTTTTTTTTTTCAAATTTGAAACTTATGTATTCGGAGCCATGATAAGCATCGAATGTACTAAAACTTGAGTACATTTTACTTATTTTCCAATACCTATTTTTAACAGTGTAAATATTCTCTACATTGAACTACTTTAGTTAATCTTAGGTATAATTCGGAAAATGTATATAAAAAAAAAATTATAAGATTTTTTTTAAAAACACTTTAAATCCAAAAATTAAATCATTACAGCAAAAACAACGATTTCTGTAATTCTTTCTCCAGTTATTGGCTTTATTGCAATATATTTATATTAACATATTTTTTTTAAAGTATACCTTTTTCATTATTTGAGAAATCAAACAAAACTAGAATTTTAATTAGTGTATTACTTTTTGGTTTGTTACCCTCTAAAATGTTTAGTAACGAAAATAGTCATTTACCAATTATGAAAAAATCAACAAAACAATGACAATAGAAATAGACATTAGAGGTAACTTGAATTACAAGTATTTCAATACTTGTGAACCAATTTTGTGATTGCAATTGTAAATTTTATTATTTTCTCCCCCCAAATCATTTATCGTATTTATAAAGTGGTCTGTCAAAAGTTTAATTTATTTAAAAAAATCCTAATGCTTTATATGAATGCATTGAATATAATCAATAAGTATGTTTTAATAATTCGCCATATTTTACGAAGTATTTTTTGAATGTATAGGGTGGATCAAAAATCCCTGACACATTTTAAATTTCAATATAAAGTCAAGTAATGGGCGTATGAGAGTGTGTTTTGAACTGAAATGACTTTCTCAATTAAAAGTTTTATTGAAGAAATTAAAAACGATAATTCTAAACTTTGCCCATAGATGACGTTGTACCTTAAAAAAACATCAAAATTTAAAAAAATCAGTTTCAAATCATTTTTTTTTTCTAAGCTGCTACAGAGCATTTCTTTTGAATTATAATAATGGGTTTGGTTTCAAAGTATTAACCTACGCAGGCAGTCTACGTGGCAGCATAAAGTACATACATTTATTGTGTTTTTCAACGCAAGAAATGTATAAACGAAACGTAAGAACTAATAGCGCCATCTCCGGCCGAAGTTCTGAATTAGTTTTTTTATTTGCATGAATAAAACTTTTCATCGTAAGAAGAATTTTCGTCCGAACTGCCTTTTTGTATGACAATTGTATTTGATTTTTTTAAAGTCGTCAGGGACCCTATACTGTAATTTCAGTTTAAAAAAATCTTATTGTCATTCCTATTTTTAATAAAAAAATACATATTTCAATGAAATTAATTGAGTATTTCGATTGTTTGAACATTATTATAATAACAGAATATAAATTCAAAACGTTTAATTAGAACGCACTTACTTCCACTTAGACATTGATGAACGTTTTACGATTTTACACACAATGCAAGAACGAATAGCGCCATCTGTGGTCGAAGTTCGGAATTAGTTTTTTTTATTTGTTTGAATAAAACTTTTTCTCTTAAAAAGCATTTTCGTCCAAATTGTCTTTTTGTATGGCAATTATAATCGATTTTTTTTAATTTGTCAGAGACCCTGTACTGTATATTCAATTAAAAAAATCTTATTCTCATTCCCATTTTTCAATTAAAAAAAATACATATTTCAATCAAATTAATAGAGTATTACGAATGTTTGAACATTCTTATAATAACAGAATATAAATTCAATACGTTTAATTAGAACGCACTAACTTCTACTTACACATTGATGAACGTTTTGCGATTTTACACACAATGTAAGAACGAATAGCGCCATCTTTGGGCGAAGTTCGGAATTAGTGTTTTTTATTTGCTTGAATAAAACTTTTTCTCTTAAAAAGCATTTTCGTCCAAACTGCCTTTTTGTATGGCAATTATAATCGATTTTTTTAATTTGTCAGACACCCTGTACTTTGTTCAATTAAAAAATCTTATCACTCTCATTCTTCAATAAAAAATATATATTTCAATCAAACTAATAGAGTATTGAGAATTCTTGAACATTATCATAATAACAGAATATAAATTCAGAACGTTTAATTAGAGCGCACTAACTTTCACTTACAAATTGATGAACGTTTTTGCGATTTTACACACAATGTAAAATATGTTCTTTTGTTTTACAACGATATCACTCATGTGCATTAAACCTGAAGTATAAAATTAATGTTTCACATCCTTTACCTTGAAATTAGCATAACGATCTGCATTCTAGGCAATTAAATTCACGGCGGAACTTTTATTTCTTTAGGGATAACAACCTCCTTGAAGATCATAATGCAGTTTCTAAACCTCCCAATATTTGTCAGATTTAAATTAATTTCCTTTTAATTAACGTGTGTAACCACAGGGGGAATTACTTCACTTCGCTTCTCGTATCCGTTAATTAAGGGACGAAAAGCGAATCTGGCAATACTGGAGAGCCACAAAACTCTTGTTCTAAACGCCATTGATTTTCGAGTTTCGTTTTGAGAAAAGATTAAATGGCGGACGCTCTTGAAAAATATTTAAAAATAGCGACAGTGTTCTCTTGTTAGAGAGAATTTGATATAAAAAAATTATGATGCAAGTGGAAGTTGATTTGAAGTATTGAGTTGTAATTAAGCAGTCTTGAGTGCAATTTGGTAAGGATTATTGCGGAAAACCGATTTCACTATTTTAATTAAGAAGTCAAAATTGTACGTAGGCAAATTTAATAAAACTTTGAGGGGCACTGTATTAATTAATAATATACTGCACACTATAAAAATCAATTTTGAAATATTGATTTCAATGGAACTGAGATGGGTTGTTATTCGAACATCTTGTATTAAATTATTTTTCACATGAACGATAATTGCGAATACGTTCCTTAATTTAATTCAGAAGTCAATTTTATTTTCAATTGCTTATAGAAAATTTCTACTAACAATTACCGTTATATTATATAAGCGAATATCGTTATAATATATATATATATATATATATATATATATATATATATATATATATATATATATATATATATATATATATATATATATATATATATATATATGATGCTGTTTGGGTTATTTTTTAACCCATGTATTAAGTTTTTAGGCATGACAGAAATCTAAAAAAATATATTGATTATATAAAAATGTATCAATTAATATTTTCATTTCGTAAAATATAAGTTTCTCAAAAAAGTTTACATCGCCCGATGTTTTAAACTAATGTAATTAAAAAATAATGTAGCTGAATATTCTGAAAAATTATATTTTGAAACTGTCAAAACATATATTTCCTATTTTAAATTATGTATCATTACTTGTGATATTTAAAAGTATTTAAATATTTTTTTCATGCAACACACGCAAAATATAATAAAGACGAAAAGATTTCACCATCAATTAGTTTCAGAAAAATAATTAAATAACCTCTCTTCGTCTGTTATAAAAAAGGTATTTTAAAAGCTACGATTTTTTAAGGTGATAATTGCTTTTTGTGATGACGTACTTTTAAAGAAAAATCTTCACGTCTTATTTTTAGAAAGTCTTTTTGTTATTTCTTTCTTTCCATTATTCCTTAGAAAAGTTTTTCAATCATTTAATTTTACAATGAGAGGTAATGAAAATAGTTCTAACAAAATTCAATATTCGACCTTGTCTAACACTTTTGTTGCCAATTTGTACTTTTGTAAATATGCGGATGTCTTACAATCTGTTGAGTAAATCTTGTAATATATTTTTCTAAAACATTTTCCGAATTTGTATTAGAGGGACCTACGAGTATATGAGACTTTATCGTTCGATTGATTAGATCTACTAAATTGAATTAATCAAAATAAGCTATTTATTTTTACCTATATATGTTGAATTAAATTGTAACTTGTCCTTTTAAATCAATAAATATTTAACAGATTTTTTTAATTGTAAAATATTTTATGCCTTTATATCTTTAAATTTCAACAAATTTGCAAATAAAAAACTTTTTGAGTTGTACCTTGGTCCTAATTTTCATCCAAAAGTATGCTCAGGAGCTGACTTTACGACGAGAATTTAAAAAGCTGAAAAAGCCAAAGAGAGACAAAACTGTCAAAAATAAATTAGTTTACAGTTCTTATTCAGATATTGAAGAAGAAACAACCAGGAAACTCAGACGATGATTTAACTGATTTAGAAGATCCAGAAGAAGTCTGAACGTTGGTAATTTCATTTTAGTAAAAATGTCATTCAAGAGAATTGTAAAATATCTTGTAGCAGAACTAGTTGCTTGCAGTTGTTACTTATATTTAATAAATATAATCATCAAGTTATTTGCATTTTTATTTGAAATTTACCTCGATGGAAAGTTGGGATCCAAAATCAACATACAACTAAGACCGAGATACAATACGGAAGATTTACACTATTATATTGTATAGTAATCCTTTTTTTTTCAGAAGCAATTATACTTTTTATTATATCTGATATGAAGCGAAAAAAATTTATATGGAAAATAAATAATAAACATAACATAACAATTTTGGGTACATATATAACTAAAGCACTATTTTTTTTTCTCAATAATAATAACTATCAACATTAGTTCGGAGAAACAAGTCACTTTTGAGGGTACGAATTTAAAATAAAAAATATATATGTCCAATAGAAAACGAAACATGTTTTTGTACTGAAAATATTTTTTGTATTACTTACTCTAATTACTGTATTTTAAATTTTTTTTTTTTTTCAAAATAAATCAAGAAAAACACGATCTCCGATATGAAAGAACATATTCAATACATACAAACACACAATAAATTACACCATCCAACTCGAAACTAACAGTCGATCCAACTCCCCCACCGATTGGATTGGCCACAAAAGCCCTCGAACTTCAAAAACTCGACACATCATTAAAACCCACATTTCCACGGTGATTCAAAACCGCGAGGCAACCATTGGCGCTTTTCGAGTGCCCATCGGGCGAAGCCAAATGAATAATTGAAAACTCCCCCCCCCCCCCCCCCCCCCCGCGCATTAACGCGTTGAAACAACAGCCATTAATGACCGTATATCACTTGTTACACCCCTTTCACACCTTTTCCCAACCTTGTCCTTCCAATGCTCACTCCATTAGACAAAGTGGCGAGGGAAATAAAAACATAGTCGCGGACACTGGGGTCGGACGCACACCATCTGTTGCCATGGAGACCGTAGCTGTACGACGCGTTTTGCGGATGGCAATGTTGAGGGTGTCATTTTTCGGGCGCTTTTCGAGAGGCGGCGGTTTCCGGGTGGGTTTGTTGGGAAACAATGGGAATTTCTTCCCGTTTATAGTGTGGAACGTTTTTGTGGTTACGGTAGAGGCATCATGTTACGCTTATAGGTTGTTCAATTCCGACACTATAACTCCATGGTAAATAGCACGAATGACATACATATATTTGGTCTCGTTCGATACGAAATTAGGTGCCGATGCAGTGTCGTTACACAAAAAATATTTTGAGGGGTTAAAACAAGAAATTTCCCAAGTTAACGATTCGAAATTCTCAACTCAACAGTGCTGAAAATTCCCAGTTCGAACTTAATCGACATTTTTAATTTTTTTATATATATATGTTTTAGGTAATATTAAACATTTTTATCACAAGCAACGATTTGTTGTACCCGTATTCCAATGCAGTGTCCGTTCTGAGGTCTAATTTAAAGACAATCTTTCAAGTTGGGCAATTTCTAATTTTTCCTCGCATTCATTTGTTAATAATATTAATTTCCTTCAGGCATAAATTTTCCCAACTCGGGGTTTTAGAAGTTGAAATTCCCAACTTTCAGGGTTTCCATATTATTGGAAGGTCGGACGCCCCCCCCCCCCCCCCCCAACGGCGCAACGGGCCTGCACGTATAGTCTTTAAATAAATGTAAAGCTTGTGCAGGATGAATATATAGGTGTGTGACATTAGACGTAATAGCTTAAGCATCTTCTTTCAGTTGACGAGGTTTCTGTTGGAGATAAATTCAATTACTATATTCTGTTGAAATGATGTTTCACGTAAAACTCTTTTAGCTTTTCTTCAATGCAGCCACACCTGATTTTTCTTACGTATAAAGGAATATTTTATTTCATGGTAAATTTAAATGGCCGTTTTTAAGATTTTGAAAATGGCATCAGGTGAATTTCACATGTAATAAAAAATGCGTTGTGATAAGAGTTATTAAACATACTATTAAATAGCATCTTCCACTTATCAATGACTATCGATGACTTTTCAATGACTTATCGATGACTTATCGATGACTATCAATGCCGCCGCAGATGTGCTAAGTGAATTTTTCCTGAATTTGATGTTAATATCTCATTTAAATCCTTGAATTGTAATCTTTAGTACCCCCTTGACGCTTTTTATTTTTGAATACTTTATAACAATTCTTTAAACTTTCAAATGGCTGTTTTAAAAAATTAGGGATGGTCGTCCACAGATGTGGTAATTAGGACATCTGTGGAGTATGGCATAGAAGTGGTTACTTGCTTCGAAATGTTTTCGATCTTTACCAATAAGTAAATTAATTGTATTCATAAGGCAGGTTTGGGATACATTTGTTTATGTTTCGGTCGATAGAGTTAACGGATTGAAAACTCCCTTAATACTGCATCGAATCACGGTTAGATGAGGTGGAAAACACATGAGCTTTACCCCCACTTTCCAAATTTCTACATGAGGATATTCGAACATGCATTTGGTGATACTAATTTCAGTATCTGAATTTAGTATAACAAAATTAGTAGAAGGGGTACTTTTTTAGGTTGGACGGTTTTCAAGGTTTTCATAAATAGACGGTTTCAAATGAAATAAGGTTTCATCTAAAATTAAGTATGTTTTATAATTAATAAAGGCCCATACTCTATGTATATAAATTGTATTTATACGTTCTTTCATGCATAAGCCAAACAAATATCGTAGTTTTGATTATTATTACATTGACGTAAATTGAAATACCCCTCTATATTAGTACATTTGTGCACGTTTTGACAGAAAAAAATTACAATTATTTGCACCCATTTTGTGTTGTAAAAAAAGTGATTTTCAAACATATGAAATTTAAAAGAATTATAAAAGAAATAATGTATTTTTGTCAATATGTTCTATTAAAAATATTTTAACATTCTTTGTTAGACGTATTTAATTTTTATCAAATATTCGTAGTGATTACTTAAATGGTTTTATATCAAATGGGAATTTTCTATTGTGACCATCCTATTTTAGGAATCGAAATAAACAATTACTCATTTTCTGTACTCGAACCTTTTTTGGAAAGTCGAAATAAATTTACTAGTTTAAAAAAAAAAATTCCAAATTTTGGTGGGAATCCGATTTTAATTTTTAATACAATTAGTGCAACAATAAAATTGTAAAGAATTTTGTTCATTGTAAAATTTCCTGTACTGTACGAGACGGAATTTGATTTGGGTATTCCCGATAGATGGCGACACGACACATCACGTGTATGTGTCTTTAAAACGTTTTTTCTTCTGAATTCAGTCAAGTCTTGTAGTAAGGAATCAAAAAAACAAAAAATAATAATTAAAGAACTTAATTTATATTACAAGCATACAAAACAAAAGTAGAGAAGTAGAAGAACATGAAAAACAAAAGTAAAGAAGAACATATAGTGCAAATTTATGGTAATTTCGAAAATTCTGACAATTTTTTGCTGGTATTCATGATTGTATTTTTTTTAAATATTTATTTTGTATTATAATAAATGAAAGTTTTAATGTTAAAATTGTGTCCTGGAAAAAAAATATGAACTGTTTTCCAATGCACACGATTAACTTATGATTTCAACACAAATTTATTTAAGAATAGTATATTTATAATATTTTATAATGAAAAAGATAAATAATAGAACATAAAAGTGTTCATCTTCTTAAGGTCTTGATAAAATAGCAAGGATTAAAGAATTTTTTAATTGTTATTGAACTTTTTAGAAAATACCTTTCTTTATCCTATCTTAGAGTTATTTTTTAAGATTAACAATAAACAGCCGTTAATTAAAATCAGGTACATTTAATTAAAAAAAATTGTCAACCGAATATTCTAATAGTGATCCTTTATTTTAAGATAATTTTTTCCCCTTGGATATTGACAAAATATTTGAACAATTCTTCCTACTTTCAAGTAGGTTGGTATTCTAATTAAATGGTTTTTTTTAATAAAGTTAGTTACTTATTTGAAAACTGGATTAGTATAAGTTTTGAAATATAAGGCTTAAAAGTAAAATACGCCTCTTACAAAAAGAAAATCAACAATTGTTCTTTATAACTTGATTAGAAGCATTGTAAAACGACATCTATTATTTTCATTTAATAAAAAGTCGTTTTGTTTTAATTTTTAAGTTCAAATTATGTTGTTCTTTGATATTTTTATTTTTCATTATTAGTAATATCTTATTATTAAACTTTTATTTATTAGAAACCTACAATTTTAGACTTTGCAAAATATTTTGAAATGTACATTTTTTTAGCCTTTCGTATTTAAGCTATTAAGTATCTATTCGAAAATAATAAAACACGGGTTTCTAAATTGAATAATAATGAAGTGCAAATTACAAAATTATTTAAATGTAATTTTACTTCGAAACTTTATATAAATATAATTATCGAAATAGGGAAATAGGAAAATGTAATAGGGAAAATAGGAATATTTAAACTAACGGCATTGTTAGGCATCGTACATCGTCAGAGTTGTACGATCGATGCAACGGCATCTTATTCCCGTTGCATTATCTTATTGGATAGGATATTTGATATCGATATACCGATACCTATAAAACATTTTTAGATATCGATTTTTTTACATTCTTTTATGATAAAACTTCTTTTGATTTGCTTAATTTTACTTAGATTTTAATTGTATTGAGTACTTCAGATAATGCATAAGTAGAATAAATCAACAATAACAAATAATCTACTTATACAAAATCTGTAAAAATAATCGGTTATCCGGCTGTTATATATCCGGAAATGTCGATTAACCGTATTTTTTTAAACAATTTATCTGATTACAAAATATGTTTATTGTTTAACAGAAGTTGTACAACAATAACATTTCGTTTAACCAGCATATATTGGTATTGATAGGGATTGTTTTGCAATATACATTGTTGAGCACAAGTTGCTACTTGAATTTCTTGGTGAATTATAATAGGGGGTAAAGCTCCCTGCGAAATTGAAAACTAAAAAGGAAAAAATAAAATAATTAAAAAAAAAAAAAACGACTTTAAAAAAATGCGCTAAAAAGTAAAAAATAATTTTTAATTTTACGAACGAGTTGAAAAAATTTAATTATTTAATACCAATTTTATACTTAACTACTTTGTTATTTACTTTGTTGCGACTAAAATTAAGCGACTTCTAAGATTGGGCAAAAATAATTTGTGATTATGCCACTACAACTAAATGTGACATAACCAAAGATTGACCATCGTCCAACGATTTGTGACCATCAGGAATTTTTTATTTCTATACATATATTCGAGGGGGCAAGGGGGCCGGAAGCCCCCGCACTTTTTTCGGATGTTGCCCCCGCTCTCTTTTAATATTGCACTTTTTAAAATTAAATTACAAGTCAATTGTTTTACTGCAATGTAATAGTAATAATAGTAATAATTATCCGATAATATATCCAAAATAATAGTAATAATTATCCGACAATGAGATGGAATATGATTATTATAATGATTTTGGTTTAGAGTTTTACAAATCCGAGTTGGAAAATATTATGCCCGAAGAAAATTAATATTATTAGCAAATGAAATTGAAATCAGACCTCTGAACGGACACTGCGTTGGAACATGCGCGCAACAAACCAATACTTTTGAGAGAACTGTTTAATAAAATTATTAAATTTATAATATTAATATTTAATTTATAAAAATGTTGAAAATGTCGATAAGCAGGAACTGGGAATCTTTAGCACTGTTGAGTTGGGAATTTCGATCGTTAAGTTTGATTTGGTTAAATAACGTAGCACTAGAGCTGCATATTGGGCTTTGCCGACGGTTCGGGGCCCATCTCGAAGAAAAAACCCGGGCACAATGTTTCATATTTTTGAACAATGGTCAGATAACGAGAACAACACCTGAGCTGGCATCCGGCGGCGTTAAGTCGGAAATTTTGAGTCGTTAAGTTGGGAAATTTCTTAATCGTTACCTTATACACATATAAGGTAACGATATATAACATATAAGGTACATATATTATAAGGAATCTCAAACTTTAAATTTGTTCTTAAAATTTATTTCATAATTAGGGAGTGATTTATTAATTTTAAAAATAGTTATTGACAACTGTTAAATATAGTTAATGTCAATGATAACTGTTGATGTTATTTATCTGCCAACGTATTCTTGTTTACTTCATTGCTCAGTCACTGATCCCCCATGAAATCTATACCTACGTGCCTGCACTATTATAAAGTTTGAAACTGTAAGTATTTTTCTCAGAGCCCCAAACGTCACATCACAAATGTAGAATTGTAAATGCTGCAGGAAATTTTCTAGGGATTGGAAGGGTGAGGAGGAAAAATGTCCTCCATTTCTTTTTCAACACTGATACGAATGGAAAGGACACCTGTCCCTTTGGAGGTCGCTCAATAAGTATATTAATTAGATTATTGGCAACAATCCGTATCTTTCCAAAAAAACAAAAAAATGGGAAATAATCGGAAATGGGCTAATAATCGACCTGGGTGTCTCATACCTATTTTAAGTTAGTATCTTTTCCTTCAAATAACTCAAAATGGGGAGTAAATATGAATATGCAATATTTACTGTTTTGGTGGTCAACATTTTTATTCCCCCCGCTCCACACACATTTGTTTCATCTTGATCTTGCCCCCACCCCTCCCCACTTTTACCACCCAATCGCCGCCACTGTATATATACGGTATTAAAAAGTTATAGTGTGATCTTTTGTTGAAACAGTGGAAAGAAAAGTTAAATATTTCGATTCTTTAGCATGCATTTGTTAAATGTACGAGTTTTTAAGTACTTAATCTTCGATATTTAATCCTTTTGATAAATAATTCTTAGCTTGCATAGTTTAAAATATAGTAAATTTGAATCCACTGCATGTACGTAATCCCTTTATCCGTTTTTATTAATTAAGATGTTTTTTTTAGAGAAATGTGACTCGTTTAAATTTAGTAATACCACCCATATTGTATAACTTTTATAAAAGAAAGTTTTTACTTTATTTTACAAATTATCGTAACTGTCAAGAGAAACTGGCGCTTTAAGTTTTAGGGTTTTTAATTTTTTAAAAAGATATTAATTGAATATAAGATTAATTATATTATTTCCAACATTGTGTTTCTTTTGTCTTACCATGGAAACTTGCACCTGTTTTCGGAAATTTATTTTTTCCAAAGCAAAATTTATGTGCTTGTTTTTTATACCTTGTGTGACTATTAGTGGTTCAGATTACGGTTTTAAATAACTTGGGATTATATATTTCAATGAAATTGTTGATGTTTTTTTTATAATAGTTTTTGATAATAAATACTACAAAAATCCCTGTTTAGTTTATGTGTTTTCGTGCTTAAATGAGTTGAAAAAGTAAAAAATAAAAGTGAATAAAATAATAAAGTAAATAACAGATGATAATACACAAAGTAAGTTTTAAGGTTCGTTCAATGCGGATTAAAATGGTCCAAAGTTAAAATTAAGTGTCCTACAGTTAGACAGGTGGTTAGAGAGGTACTACAGTTAAAATCAGGTTCCGTTAACAGGTAGCATTTTGGCAACAAAAAAAATCTAAATGTTACGATTTTTCTCTATTCCAGGAGCGAATACATTACCGAGTTTGAATTTACACGCCTTATACCCTGCGGCCGTTTTTTTCCAAATGCATTTCCAACGCAACATATTTAAATAGGACGCTAAAATGTTTATTTTTTAAAAACAAATGTAAGAATTTTAAAACTATGATAGAAATTTTTGCAGCATTGCCGGTCAAAGTAACTAAGAGTAATCAAAGTAACTAATAATTATAATTATATGTAATTTACATGTAACATATTTAGGGCCTGTAACGTATTCTAGATGGTTATAATAAACCTATATTGAATACCTAATTTTATATACCATTTATTCCGTAAATCAATCCAACGAATTAAAACATACATTTTATAGATAATCTGTAAATTCTCTGTAATTTATGTTGTGTACATTTATATTAAAACTAGATGTGTATCATAAACCTATATTGGATGCATATTTATAATTTATTTATTTTATAAAACAATCCAATAACTTAAAATGAACATTTTAAAGATAATCTGTAAATTCTCTGTAATTTATGTCGTGTACATTAATATTACAACTACATGGGTATCATAAACCTATATTTAATGCATAATTATATATTATTTATTTTATAAAACAATCCAAAAACTTAACACTTTAAAGGGAATCTGTAAATTCTTTTTAATTTATGTTGTGTACATTAATATTAAAACCAGGGATAATCAGTACTATAGGCCATTTATTTTCTAAATGAAGAGTACATTTCTAGAGCGATGCCTTGTCATTGTTATCGGTTTTCTATAAGTCCATAGAATTATAATTTTTTCGGATGAGACATATTTTGAACTGCATTCCTTATTTTAAGAATTACTCTTCTTTTTTTGTAGTAAAAAAGTTAAAAATCCCAACTACACAGTTAAACTATACTGAATTGAAATGTATACTGAATAGTATACTGAAATGTATACTAGAATAGTTAATTACACTATATACTAGAATAGTTAATTACACTATATACTAAATTGTCTGCGTTGATTGTTCCAAAACAATTGCGATAAACAGCATTTTCGAACAAACAAAGCAATCGAACAAATAAAATAATTTAAGTATTTTTTTTTTAATTCAGGGTACAATCTGTTATTGAGCTAATGCTTTATTTTACTGGATTATCTTATTCGATGGTCCCACGCCTTGATAGCACGGGCTTGATAACCCCAGGATACGCAAGATGGACCAACTGAGCTAAAATAACAACTGGAAAGTATACTCCCATTTATAGACTTTATTGTGGCTTTTTTTTTTACCGTATTGGCGTTCATAGCGTTGCCTTCAAATGTTATTAATTGCATTAGCATTATTCGATACAAATAATAATACTTGCAAACATAAATTCCATCCTAGCAGTTATTTTAAAAGTACAAATCTTCTTGAAACTGTCATTTTATCACTTTGTCGTTTTAAGTCAGTGTTGCAAAAAACGCACGTTTAGTCCATTCTCCAGTGATTATTTTAGCTCAGTGGTAGCATATTTTCCCTTTCCTTTCTTTATACGATGTCCTTACAATATAAGCATACCTTTTTGTTGAATATATATTTTTGCTATTTCTTGATGTTCCTATTATTATTTATCGTAGCCAAAAGACTGAATTTTGCGTCATAAATCATCAACTTAATTACTTTCTATTACGACAGCAAAAAACATGTTTTTTCTTTGAATATAATAATAGCATACAACACAAGTTTACGAATTGCTTCACTGTAAAAAGAGGTACTTAAAAATGAGTACCTGGACATACTCGTTTATCTTTGAGTACAATTGCATCGTAATTAAGAGTTGACATACTCAAATTTAAGTAACAGTACTATTTGAATATTGAGCAGTGTGATTTAATATTGCTAATCTCAGCTGCTGTTCTAGCCATCTCAACAAAGCGATCTGACAAACTTAAAATAGTTGTTCAGAAGATGGTTTTCCACATTATTTGATGTCGATTGATTAAATGGAAACCGAGTTATTACAACTCAACTACATTACTTCCCATTCTTTTGGCAGACCTTTTTAACATTTATACTATTTATAACTTTTTCACGTTGACCTGATAGTACAACGAATAAGACACAGGACTGCGGTCCCTGATAACTTGGGTCGATTCGTTAGTAAGTCTTGGTTTAGTTGTTGATATTTTTTTTAAATGATTTATAAAGGCAGCCTTTGTAGGAAACCAACTGCTCATTTTAATAGTTTTTACTCATTGTACTCAATTTTAAGTACATGTTTTTTTGTCAAAAATGAAACTTATGTACTGATATTAGATAAGCATCGAATGTACTCAAAACTGAATACGTTTCACTTGTTTTTGAGTAGCTATATTTAACAGTTCACTCTTCAAATACAGAAGTCAAACTAGTGATTAAAAGACAATTTGCATATAATTGATAACATTTCCTGGTTTGTTGTTCTTTTGTAATAAATAACAGTGAAACCCAATCCTTGAGTGAATCTTCGAACTAAACTACACAAAATATTCGATTTATGACACAAACCTTCGCCATTTAAAATACACGATTGTCGAAGGACGGAGAATTTCGAAAACCTGTCAGCCATTTACATAATTGAATTAATTAAAGAACCGAGTGGAGAGACATTCTTTGTTTTCAAATGGGTTAATTCGCGGAAACAAATCTGCGCAGAAAACGTCGGGGACGTGTCAAGATGGAGATTTAATTAGACGGGGGCCGTCATTCGTTCTTTGCCGAATATTTGAAATTCGCCAAAGCGGGAAAACAACTAATTGCAATTAGTCGCCGAGGAAGGCCCGACTAACGAAAGTGAGTTTCTTGGGAACGGAGAAAAATGTGCAGTAAATGAAGTGGAAATGCTTTTGGAAATAAATCAACGAAAAAATTGGGTCTGGATGTTTGTTAAAAAAAACACTTTCATTCTCACATTCTATGCGTTGCTTATTTTCTAAACTTGAGCGTGGTTTTTCATTTTAACTCGGATTATGAGATTTGGTGGTAAAAACATTCTGTTATCTGTAATATTTATTGATTATATGCAATTCTCGTGAAAATCTACGAGGCCTCCGTGGCCGAGCGGTTAAGGGCGTCAGCTAGGAATACGAAGGTTCCCGGTTCGATGCCAGGTGATGGACTTGACAAAGAAAAGTAAAAAAGTAGTGATCTTGTGATCGGAGGGTTGACATCTTCGCAACAAAATATCCGCGTCCAGAACATCCGCAAAAATTAACGGCGTTTATACGGGACTGGTGCACGATAAATCTGATCGGGGTCCAAAGTCCCAACGTCTATTGAAGGCGTTGGGTGCCAGTTCAGGTGTTTCCTCGTCATCTGACCATGGTTCTAAAATAACGAGGTGCAGGTATGAATGAATGTATGTGTGATAGTGTATGTGTTCCCGGGTCTTTCCTTCGAGATAGACCCCGAACCGTCGCCAATAGGCCACTGTGCAGCTCTAGTGCAACTTTAATTAACCAAACCAAAAACCATGAAATTCTACAGTTATGAACGGAAATCTATTGATACATGAACATTAGAAAATTGGTACATCAACATAGGATTCCAAAATATAAAAAAAATTACAGTTCACAAAATTGTGAAACTTAATCAAAATGTATACAATTATAAAATTATTTTGAACCAAAGTAGTATAATTTTAAAGCTAACAAATTAGTGTACATTGAAACAAAAACAAAAACTGTGTATAGATTTGATTTTCATAATATAAGTATATTAAAATGAGGATAAATTAGTCATTCTTTTCTTCTAAAATTAAAAGCTTTTAAAAAATGAATTAGTTAAAAATATTTATTCAACTAGTATAATAGCATAACTAAACAAATAATACTATAATATTCTATAACTAATTCACATATGGGTAGTATATACATATAAAAATGTACGACGGTATTTAAATTACCCAGTACATAAAGGTGTAATTATACAATTTATATTATTTCTGTTAGAGGCATTTAAAAATTCTTGCTAAGAGGTTTTAAGGATACAGTGAACTTTCAGAACACCAAAAATATATCAAAATTATGATTATTTTACTTTTTGCTATACATAACTGTTGTTTATATTTATAAGCAAAACTATACAACTGTCCCATCTAATGTGTATATAACCCATATTTTTAAGCAAAAAAAGTTTTAATTAAAACATCTTTCACAAAAATTAATTTTTATCATCTTGGTAAATTTGAACTTAAGTAATAGTTCGAAATGTTCCTTGCGCAATGATGTTTTTATTAAAATCTTGAAACTTTTTTAAACTGTTCTACATACTTAAAGTACTACATACTTTACATGTTTCTTATATGAAAATTGAATAATAATTTTTATAATATGAACAGTATTTTGAAATATCTGTTTTTTACTACATTTCTTAACAAAAATCTAAATAAGTTCATATTTTAAAAAATAAATTATTTTTTCAATTGTTTTACACATGCAAAGATTTTGTTACGTGCGTAATACGGTGTCAAAAATGCTACAATAAAAATTATTCTCAAAAAAAAAAAAATTGAACATGAAACATGTTCAAAAATTTAATTTATTGTATGTTTTTTTAAAAAATATTAAATAAAAAAGATTTTATTATTTTCAAACCAAACTTTTTCTCATGTCGAATGAGCATTATAAATAAATATTTCAGAGCGTTAGCTTGAAAACTAAAAAAAATGTATTTTTTATATCCCACTGTACCCTATTAATAAATATTTTTTATAAAATACAGATAAATAAACAAATTGATCAAGGAAGTAAACCACAACATTTCGAAAAATAAATTTACGTTACTCAGGTTTAAAATTAAGTATTTTTTCATACGCATTTATAAGTTCGTATAATTCTTTTACCAAATTTGTGTTTTATAATAACAATCTACCCTTTATAGGAAATTTCAATTCCCGACATACATAAGAAATATCGATAACGTTGCAAAAACGAGCCATACCTCCAGATAACACTATTGAATGGTATTTACTGTATTGACATGTTTCAATGTATTTGAGTTTTGATGTTTAGTTTTTTTTATGCTACATGATTTTTTTATTTTAATATTAAATTTAAAATATATCGAAAATAAATACTTATGACATATATTTATAATGATATTCAAACCATCAAGTATAGTCAAAAACATCCAGTCTCCAATCGAAAGAGTCCTTGCATTCAACTAGACAAAAATACGAAACCATCTAAAATATATTTCATCCTTTTTATCTCCATTACAGTTACATTACTTTTTGTCGCTCTTTATTTCTGAAAGTCTCCCGATATTAGAGCCCAATTACAAGTGATAAGACGAAAAAAAAATGGAGAGGTTCAACTATAAAAAAAAAACCTATAACCCGAATAAAACTACCTTCCTTTTCCAGTTTTTCCACTCCATATCTCCCTCTCTCTCAGGATTATTAAATTTGCGCCACTCACAACGAAAAGAATCGGATAATAAAAAAAAAAGAATTCACCTGTTGCTTCCAATCCATCTATCGATCTCGCCAGACTTCATTTTCATCTTCATCGTTTCGTCCAGCTTCCGAAAGTCTTTGTAATTGTTTCACGGTCGTTAAGAAGATAACGCGTTTGAAGATAACGCGCATCGTGATCATTAAAGATGAAGTACGTTTTAACGACTGTTAATGGTCCCGGAGGACGCCCTCCCAAACCCTCGGAGGACTCGCAACATGGCTTTCCTTTTGCCGATGTTTACCGTGTGACGTGTAAGAACTTAGCTGTATTGGAGATGGTATTTTTTATCTGTTTAAATAACCCTTGTAGAAGATTTAAAAAATATTTTTTGTTAAAGGATTTTTTTTATTTGGTTTGGTTGAAATGAGCCATACTATCTCAAAAATAGAGTTTTATTGGGTTTAAAATTAGGTATTGGTTGATTTATACTAATAAAAGGACAAGGGTTTTGTGTTTCACCTTATTGTAGATGGTATTTTTTTATCTGTTTCAATAAAACCCCTTGTAGAAGATTTAAAAAATATTTTTTGTTAAAGGATTTTTTTTTATTTGGTTTGGTTGAAATGAGCCATACTATCTCAAAAATAGAGTTTTATTGGGTTTAAAATTAGGTATTGGTTGATTTATACTAATAAAAGGACAAGGGTTTTGTGTTTCACCTTATTGTAGATGGTATTTTTTTATCTGTTTCAATAAAACCCCTTGTAGAAGATTTAAAAAATATTTTTTGTTAAAGGATTTTTTTTTATTTGGTTTGGTTGAAATGAGCCATACTATCTCAAAAATAGAGTTTTATTGGGTTTAAAATTAGGTATTGGTTGATTTATACTAATAAAAGGACAAGGGTTTTGTGTTTCACCTTATTGTAGATGGTATTTTTTTATCTGTTTCAATAAAACCCCTTGTAGAAGATTTAAAAAATATTTTTTGTTAAAGGATTTTTTTTTATTTGGTTTGGTTGAAATGAGCCATACTATCTCAAAAATAGAGTTTCTTTTATTGGGTTTACAATTAGGTATTGGTTGATTTATATTAATAAAAAAACAAGGGTTTTGTGTTTTACCTTATCTCGAAAACCAATGATGAAGAATAGTTAATTATTTTAGTTATAATTAGAAAATTAATGTTGGGAAAGTATGGGAAATGTATTAAAAAGTTAATGCTTACTGAAAAGCAGTATATGGAATACTATTAAGCAAATGAATGTTTAAAAATAAACTAGGAACAATTGTACCGATTCCTTCTATTTTTTTTAATAAGTTTAACATTCAAATGCCTTTGTATGGTCTAATATAAAGTGTTTGTGTAGTGAAGTTACATAATACCATTTTCTAAATTAAAAGGAAATAATGAAAGGTGATAGGTATGATCTAAACATAGTTGATACACTGTAAAAAAAAGGTACTTAAAAGTGAGTACCAGAACCTACTCGTTTTTCTTTGAGTACAATTGCATTCTTAATATTCGATGACGTATTCAAATTTAAGTAATCGTACTTTCTCAGAAATGAGCAGTGTGATTTAATATTGCTAATTTCAGCTTCTGTTCAAGCCATCTTATCAAAGTAACCTGACAAATTTAAAATAGTTGTTACGAAGACGGTTTTCCATATTTTTTTTATGTCGATTGCTGAAATAGAAATTGAGTTATTACAAATCAGTTTTCTCACTTCCCATTCTTTTGGAACACCTTTTATACATTTCTTCTTTTTATAACTTCTTTAAGTCTCCCTGGTAGTTTAAAGGATAATGCTCTGGACTGCAGTGCCTGAGGATCTGGGTTCAATTCCCGTTAAGTTTGAGTTGTAATTGTTGATATTTATTGAAAATGATTTATGAAGGCAGCCTATGCTGGCTAGCATCTACTATTTTTATTCATTTGAGTACATGTATTTTTCAAAATTGAAACTTATATTTTGGAGCCATGATAAGCATCGAATGTATTCAAAAATGAGTACATTTTACTTATTTTTGAATACCTATTTTTAACAGTGTAGTTTCCACTCGAAACAACGTTTTAAATAAGTCGAGTTTTTTTTTATATTTTACGTAAAAGATAATTTATATATAAAAATATTCCCTCTGTATATTTTTCCAACTGATGATAAAACTTCAATTTTGTTTGGTTTGATTTCTACTCCTGTTTGGCCTTTTATTTTCTCTAAGGAATAATAATTAAGCTAGCAAAGTGTTCCTTTATATGTGCAATACCGCACACTAATATTTTACACAAAAAAGTTCTATCTACAGGCTGTGGTTAGACAAACACTGATCCTATGTCGTTATTAGTATAGATTTGTATAATGTAACAAAATAATATATGTATATATATATATATATATATATATATATGTATATATATATATATATATATATATATATATATATATATATATATATATATATATATATATATATATATATATATATATATATATATATATATATATATATATATATATATATATATATATATATTTATATATATATATATATATATATATATATATATATATATATATATATATATATATATACTGTAAAACAATAAAATATAATATATTAAAAAAATAAAAATAAAACACTTTAGTTAAATTAAAATAAAAAATATGGCAAAAGTGAAAAATCCAGGTAATAAAACTAAAATATGAATTATTAAAGTAAAAGTTATACTAATAAATATTTTATTAAAAGGTAAAAGACATAATCAAAACGGTACTTCATCAGGGGGTAGGACCGTACTGAAAAGTCAAATAGAGCTCTTTCTGTATTAGCAATGTTAAAAACAAATTGCCAATCCAACCCCAAGAGCTCTAAATACTTCTTTAAGTAGTCTAAAAATTACTAAATATATACAAGAATATATACAAACTATATACATAGTATATATAAAATATAAGCAAAAAAAGTCATCAGTTTAGACAGATCAATTAATGACAACAAATGGAAAATAAAAAAACTTACAAGACGCCAGCGAAAAAAGCATCCTGACTCAACAAATTCAAGGCACGATGTGAGGTCTAGCCGGGGCATACCACCCCCTTTTTTCCACGAATTCTCTCTCTCTCTCTCTCTTTCTCTCTCTCTCTCTCTCTATATATATATATATATATATATATTACAAGTATTATAATATATATATATATATATATATATATAAACAGATATAATATATAATATAAACAGCAAATAAAATACCGAATCCATTTTCTGTACATTACTGTTAAATTATTCACTCTTAAATTCTAAGACAGAATTCTATTTGGTAAAACAATCTAAGTTAATAGTATAAAAGTTAGTTTGTTGTAACTTTTAAGTTTACAATACTTTTGATTTACTTAAAATATATAATAATTCATACCAAGTAAACGTTAATGGATGAAAAATTCGGAGAATTGAAAATAAAGAATAAATGAAAGTTAATATTATACATCTTGCATTAATATTTTACAAGCACATTAAAGCAATTTATTTAGAAAAGAAATATAGAAAAAAAAATCGAAAAAGGAGAAAAAACTTTTCCGCAAATAAGGTTTTGGACTGGATAACAAATAAATTCCACTCATAGCTGGTGGATAAATCTATGAATATATTTGAATAGACGAAAAAAACGGAAAATAAGTTTGCGTGGGACGTGTTTACCATTCTGTTTCAATCAATTGTGAATCCAGGAGCGAAAAATACGAACTGAGGTTCCGATCGAAAAATATTTGTTTAATTTAAGATGTAGGGTAACAGAAAACTAAAGTTTCTGGAGTTGAGATTGGGATTCTAGAGCTGATGATTTGGCTTGTTTTGTGACGGTACCACTGCGTTATAAGGAAATGAAATATTCTGATGTCCCTTACGAAGTGTGGGATTGTATTTGAGAAAAAGAAATTGAAATATATTTATAATATTGTAAACTAAAATATTTAGTACTGTATAATATATTTTTAAGCAACTATTTTCAGCTTAGAGTATCTTTTTTTGCTAATAATTAATACAAAAATTTACTTAGAAAAACTATATAATTAAATATAACTTACAAGTTATTTTGAGGTTCCTTTATTTAGTTTTCGTATTTTGTATATTAATACATTGCCTCAAATGATTACTTCAATTTTATAAATGCTGTTCTTTAATTTTCAAATTTTAAAAATTTATTCCTCCCAAAACAATGTTTCCCAGTATTTTAATTTCATTTTTAGATAAGATACGCAATAACTTTTTTATTATATTTATTAATAATTTTTTTTTATATTTATTATGTTTTACTTTTAATCATAACTTCTTTCGTAAATATATTAAAAAATATATTGATATGAATGAAGAGAAAGTGGTTATATTTCTTTTATATTCAGCTAATTTATAATATTTTTTTAGTTTTCCTTTAACCCTTTCATCTCTAGTTAAATAATTAAAATTTGACATTTTTGGTAATGTGGAGAATATAATTTTTGTTTATATTTTCTGTTTACATTAAATTAAGCATTTTGCATTTATTATAACACTGTATATATTTCATTCACGAATAATGATGTAAACATTTATAAGATATAGGCCATTTTCAGAATACATTGCATATTTTCACATATAAAATGTAAATTTTTTAGTTAAAATCATAATACATTATTTGTTAAAACTAATATATATTATATATAAAAAAATAAAACATAATAAACTATTATTAGTAGAGTGCTTTTGTGTTATCTTCCATAAGACTGTGATTTCTTACGATAGGGTCGTCTTATGGAAGTTTAGTTGCCGAAAAGAAAAACCGGAAAATTTGAATATCTATTAGATATCTATAAGTGATAATTGGATATCCAATATTTTTTAAGAGATATCAATTAGATGTCTCTCAATAGATGTCTCTCAATTTCTGGGTTTATTTATTTATATTTTATTATACAGACTTTTTCATTCTCTGCTGATGAAGGGAGACGTATCTCCCGAAACATGTCCAGATTTGATGGATTTTTATTGTGTATTTTAACGTTGTACTTGTATTTTAAAATTCTATAACGCAATGTTTCTAAAAGACGAGTTTTTATCTTATTGATTTCTAATGGATATGACGTGGCTATTTTGCGTTTCTGTTCACACATAAAATAATTATGTTTATAATTATATTTATAATACATTCGGATTAAAAAAACATAACTATAATAATTTCTCTGAGAAAACCAGCAATACTTTAAAGCTCCTAAAAGATACAATAGACATTATGTTTCAAACGTAAATGCTACCTTTTAAGAAACTATAAAAGCATATAAATTTTTAATATCGTATTATTATTTTTGTCGTTATAACTATAAATCATGTTATCAAAAATAAAGAGACTTTCTACCCACAATAGCCCATGTTCCCCAAATATTATTTTCAAAAGAGGCTCTCGGAAATGTCGAGGAATTCTAAGAGCAATGCAGGAACGTAATTAATTTGAACACATTTCTCCGGAAATTGGCTCCCATCAGAAGGCGAAATTCAATTTAAAGCCCTGCGGAGGAGCGCCATTTTATCCCAAATCGGCTTACACTGAAAAGGGGGACGGCGGATTTTAAAATGGAATATTTTAATACGTCGAAATGTAGTTCATCCAGAGGAAGTTTCTAGGTCGTTTGGATTATCTGTGGATGAAACGTAAATTCTATTTCTTGATTATTGAAGTGCGGAATGTTTACAGTTTGCCGGTAAGCTTAAATGTCTTTAGAAGATGTGTGGATGGTACGCTAGTTAACTGCTTGTTACGCTTGGGCGATATCTCGATATGTATCGAAATTCAGGAATGTAGAAATAATCGCGATTTCGATTTTGTAATATTTGATTTCACGATTAACTTTTATTTGTTTGACAAGTAATTGAAAGTATAATCAAAAAATGGTATAAAAATAAATAAAATTTACTCATTTTTGAATACATTCGATGCTTATCATGGTTTCGAATAAACTTTCAATTTTGAAAAAGGCATGTACTTATAAATGAGTGCAATGGGTAAAAATGAATAAAAAGAGCAGATGCTAGCCTACATTAGCTGCTTTCATAAATCACTTTCAATAATTATCGACAATTACAACCAAGACTTACCAGGCATCGAACCCAGATCTGCGGGCACCTCTGTCCAGAGTCTTACCCATTAAGCTACAAGGGCGGCGTGAAGAAGTTATAAACAGGAATAACGCTAAACATGTGTACCAAAAGAATGAGATCAGATAATTGAATTGTAATAAAGCAGTTTCCATTTAAGCAATTGGCATCAAATAATGTGAAAAACCATCTTCTGAACAAATATTTTAAATTTGTCAGGTCGCTTTGTTAAGATGGATTGCACAGAAGCTAAGATAAAATCACACTGGTCATTTTTGAGAAATGATGATTACTTAAATTGGAGTACGTCCACGATCATTTACGATGCAGTTGTACTACAAAATACGAGTACGTTTTTGTACTCACTTTTAAGCACTTATTTTTGTAGTGTACTCGGAAGTACCGATAAACAATCGGAAGACCTGAACATTATGGATGAGCAAATACACTTTCAAATGTAATTACTTATTACTCCCATCAGTAAAAACCCAAAACAAAGAGCAAAAAGAGAATATTCAGAGAGAGTGTTTGGTTTAACACCAAAATCCGTTTCCAAGTCAAGAACACTGTAAAAAAATGTGGTCACATTATTTGATGTTAACAGCTTAAATGGAAACTGAGTTATTACAACTCAACTTATCTTACATCCATCCATTTTTTGGTGACAAGTAATTGAAAGTATAATCAAAAAATGGTATAAAAATAAATAAAATTTACTCATTTTTGAATACATTCGATGCTTATCATGGTTTCGAATAAACTTTCAATTTTGAAAAAGGCATGTACTTATAAATGAGTGCAATGGGTAAAAATGAATAAAAAGAGCAGATGCTAGCCTACATTAGCTGCTTTCATAAATCACTTTCAATAATTATCGACAATTACAACCAAGACTTACCAGGCATCGAACCCAGATCTGCGGGCACCTCTGTCCAGAGTCTTACCCATTAAGCTACAAGGGCGGCGTGAAGAAGTTATAAACAGGAATAACGCTAAACATGTGTACCAAAAGAATGAGATCAGATAATTGAATTGTAATAAAGCAGTTTCCATTTAAGCAATTGGCATCAAATAATGTGAAAAACCATCTTCTGAACAAATATTTTAAATTTGTCAGGTCGCTTTGTTAAGATGGATTGCACAGAAGCTAAGATAAAATCACACTGGTCATTTTTGAGAAATGATGATTACTTAAATTGGAGTACGTCCACGATCATTTACGATGCAGTTGTACTACAAAATACGAGTACGTTTTTGTACTCACTTTTAAGCACTTATTTTTGTAGTGTACTCGGAAGTACCGATAAACAATCGGAAGACCTGAACATTATGGATGAGCAAATACACTTTCAAATGTAATTACTTATTACTCCCATCAGTAAAAACCCAAAACAAAGAGCAAAAAGAGAATATTCAGAGAGAGTGTTTGGTTTAACACCAAAATCCGTTTCCAAGTCAAGAACACTGTAAAAAAAAAGGTACTTAAAATGAGTACCTGAACATACTCGTTTTCCTTTAAGTACAATTGCAGCGTAAATGAGCGATGGCGTACTAAAATTTAAGTGACCGTATTATCTCAAAAATGAGCAGTATGATTTAATATGGCTAATAACAGCTTCTGTTCCAGCTATCTTAACAAAGCCACCTGACACACTTAAAATAGTTCTTCAGTATATGGTCACATTATTTGATGTTAACAGCTTAAATGGAAACTGAGTTATTACAACTCAACTTATCTTACATCCATCCATTTTTTGGTACACCTTTTTAAACATTACTTCAATTTATAACTTCTTCAAGTCGCCCTGGTTGTTTAACGGACAAGGCTGCGGTACCTGAATATCTAGGTGTGTTTCCCGGTAAGCCTTGGTTACAATTGTCGATATTTATTGAAAGGAATGTATGAAGACAGTCTATGTAAGCAAGTTTCTGCTCTTTTTATTCATTTTTACTCATTCCATTCATTTTTGAGTACATGTACTTTTAAAAATTGAAACTTTTAAAAGCGTATTAAAAAAAACAGAGTCTATTTTCAAACTCGCGCCTGGCAACACAATTCCATTAACTTAATTATTTCGATATAACATGTGAATTACCTATTGATTTAATTTGGTGACGAGTTAAGTTGGTCGTCACGCCACCGGGCTCGTTATTGGAGGATCCAAGTTTAAGTCCCGGTTTGGCCAATCGAAGACTCACCATGTAAAGGAGATTTGTGTCCCATAAACCTGTCAAGGTTTAAATGTTCTCAGTCCGATTGTTGTGTGGAAGTTTGGATTATAGGGTCCGGATCAGATGTTCTCCTCATCATCTGACTTTAGCTCTAAATGACTAAACAGAGTTTTCTATTATTTGCTTCTGAATAAATCCCTAAGCATGATCGAGTACTCAGTGTGTTGCTTTATTGCAAAGTTAATTAAAAAAAACATCAATATCAATTGTCTATTACACAAACAGACTTATTCTTCCAGACTTATTTCCACAGTCATCCCCTCAATCCAAATCAGCCCACAGTGACACATTATTAATTTATCGCACAATTAATCCCTCCTTCCACAAAAAAAAAAAATCCCATTACGGTACCTCAACCTGCCGGCATCACCTGTTCCCTCCCCCAACAACCACCCCCTCTATTCCACTCACAATTCCCTCCCCATCTGCTAGATGGCGTACCACACTCGCCTCCTTCCGAACGATTCTGCCGAGAGAGAGAGGGGATGAGAAGATCGCAAGTGTCGCTCTGGCCAGGACACGGATGCTCTTGTTGTGCCGAGGAGGACACAGTGGTCTTAGGAGAAAGGGCCCGAGTGTGTGGTTGGGATTGAGACGGGACGATTGGGAGCGCCGGGTCCTCGCGTGTTGGATACTACCCCGTGGATGTGCCCTGTTGGTGTTGTCTGTCTGTTCCCGCCGAGGAACTGGATGGGGTGACATGTGTTGACGACACCATGGGAAACTCGCCGTCAAAGGTAGGGATGGGGAAGTTTCTGAGGTAATGGACTCCCAAACTTTTTCACACTCACACTGTTAAAAATGCATTCTCATGTGTGAAGAATTTTTTTTTTCCTTTTGACGAAACTTAACGCATGCTATATGCTATGATTTACTTAAACTTATTACGTATAGTTTGCCAAACTGGGGAAATTCATTTTGTCGTTTTTTAAAAAATTCTTTGACGTTTAAAGCCGTGTTTTTAAGCCGTTTAAAGCCGTAAAGCGTTAAGCCCAATTTTTAAACTCATAAAAATGCATTCTCATGTGTGACAGCATTTTTTTCATTTTTAACGAAACTAACGCCTGCTATATGCACTGACTTACTTATACTTATTACTTATATTTTGCCAAATTGAGGAAATTAATTTTGTCATTTTTGTTTGTAAACCTCTGACGTTCAAAGCCGTATATATACGTCTAGGGATCTCCAATTTTTAAATTTAAAAAAAATGCATTCTCATGTGTGACGAATTTTTTTTTTTTTTTGACGAAACTAACGCCTGCTATATGCTCTGATTTTTCTTTATACTTATTACTTATATTTTGCCAAATTGAGGAAATTAATTTTGTCATTTTTTTTGTAAACCTCTGACGTTCAAAGCCGTATATATACGTCTAGAGATCACCAATTTTTAAATTCAAAAAAATGTATTCTCATGTGTGACAGCATTTTTTTTTTCATTTTTGACGGAACTAACGCCTGCAATATACACTGACTACCGTATATACTCGCGTATAAGCCGAGAAATTTAAGTCAAAATTTTCATCAAAAAGTAGGGGGTCGGCTTATACGCGGGTCAGTAAAATTTATAATATAATTTGCCTAAATTGGGGAAAGGAAAGAAATTGAAACGAAGCGGATTCTTCTAAAACGCGCCGATACATTTCCGAGATCGAGAATGTGCGTCACGTGCTGACTGAAGACCGTTCTGCGTATCGCGGCGTAATCGTAACGCAAAATTGCACTACTCACATAAATAATCAGTTTAACTAAATAAAAAGTATATATTTTGATAAATATTTAATTGGTTTGTAGAATTTTTGAAGCTAATATGCGTTACTTTAATAGAATTTTGGATGGAAGACTAAGAAGTTGACATCGTGCGCAGAGAATGTCTTTCATGCTGATTGCAATAATTAAACAAAATTTATTTCCCCAATACAGATTTTATTCCTTGATAATATTATGTAGAGATATTAATAGTTGTTTTATTAGTATTTTGGATGGAATTGGCTTGAAATCGGTAAAATCGGGACGTTGCTGATCGGCGAATTCAAGTTCTACTTTCAAGTCATTTATTTCGTAATTAAAAACTAAATATTTTAATAAGAAGTATATATTCATCCTTAAAATAGTAGTATTTCCTTCCGAGATGGATAAAAAAAGTACTCATCCGTATTTAATAGCGGCAGTAGTCAACGATGTTGACAGAAAATAGTTGACGTTTTCTAAGTTTTTAAATCTTTACAAAATGATGTTAAGATTAGAAATTGCACATTTTGGTATTTAAGTATGTGGTTTAAAATATTTTATTTGATATTAAGATAGATGTCATTTAAGAAATCCGATGGAGATTGGAAAGGCACCTGAACATCGCGAGTGGTACATACTTTTAAGCCCGATGAATCGGCGCGAACTTCCAGGAAGGCCGTTTCTCCAGCCACTAATTTCTAGGCTTAAATATTTATTTTTCTAATTAAAATTTTACTCTTTTTTCGAGGATTTGCCGATTTTAATCGGAATTTTTCATGTACGAAAATAGAACTCGGCTTATACGCGAGTTTCCGATTTTGGACAAAAAATCGTCCTAAAATTAGGGGGTCGGCTTATACGCGGATCGGTTTATACGCGAGTATATACGGTAACTTATTATTTACATTTTGCCAAACTGAAGAAAATTTCTTTTTGTCGTTTTTTTCATTAATCCTCTGACGCTCAAAGCCGTATATATACGTATAGGCATATCCAATTTTTAAATTCATAAAAATGCTTCATGTTACAATTTATTTTTAATTAAAAGTTTCTAGGTACAACTGACAAGTTGTCTATAATATAAAAAAAATATCTAAAAATTACAAATTATATAAATAATAATATAACACAACATGCCCAGAAAAAATTATTAATTTCTTTTAAACTAAAGAGTAAAAAGAACTTTACATTTGCAAAATTCGTTTGAGCTTTTGTGGGTTCGGAATTTATTTCATCAAAAATGAAGACGATTATTAATAATTCAATATCAACATAGACTCGGAACGAGAACCTCTCGTTCCAGAATGGAACACTCTATCCACTGGGCCAAGAAGGTTCGTTATATTCGTTATATTCGTTATATTCGTTATTATCGTAATATACATGAAGTATATAATATACATATAAAAACTTAACACAGAAAAGGCCGAATAGGAATCTGAGTAGATGATTTTCGTTCAAAATTTGAGGATTATTGCTTCACTAAAAGTCACGTGATTTGGTGACGAAACAATTGTCAAATACAACGAAAGTAGCTAGCTGTGATGATCGCAGAATTCTCAAAAATGTTGGTGTTATTTCTGAGTGTGTACTTTTAAAGATGTGTGCAACCCACTCCTTTATGATACTATTTTATATTTCTTGTTGTTGTACTGCCATAAAAAGTATCTTGTGATCGAATTTATATGTCTTTTTTTTACCTAATAATATTTTAAAATTTTCACATATTCTTTTATTTCAACAACTTATTGTATTGCGATATTTATTTACCAATAGGTGTTTTTTTAAAGGACCACGAAGGTGTTGCAAATACTTCTGTTTGTAATGTGTGTGTGTTGAACAAACATTCAAAACGTGTTTTGCTACATCAACCCTTTGAGCAGTTTGAAAAAGAGGGCAAAATTTATAATTGTTTTTTTCTTTGCAAAATAGCTTATTTTGTATTTTCCATGTATGTATCTAATATATATATATATTTAATTTATATTATTTTTAAAGATAAAGTTTAAAAAAAAAACGCTTTAGATTTGAAAAATATTTCAATGTTGAGTATTTTTACGAATTTAAAATTTAATATGTATTGCTGGATGAAATGGAATTTTTTGAACTTATTAAGTCGTTCAGGTAGAGGGTTAAGGTAATTCTTGGGAAAACGCAATTCACTCTTTCTTAATGCATGGACTCATTTACAAATTACAAGCTTTTCAAGTAAATTTCAATAAAAAAATATGCGTTGGAAGAATAAAATGGGTTAGTCTTATAGTAATTTCGTAGGTAAATTTAATGATGAAATAATCGTATTTTCCAAAATTTTGGACATTACAATATTTGTTTCTCGTATGCGTATATGTGTTTATCATTTTTATATAATTTAGAAAAATCATGTTTTAAAATTTTCTTTAAAAATGATTTTAATATTTTTATATACAATATAACAATTTGACTGCGGCATATGATTTCAAATTAACGTTTTAGACAGTAGTTTTATGAAGATCCCTTTTATAAAGTATTTGTTTTAATATGTTAACTTTAATTTTGAGTTTTTTTTTATCAAATGTATTACATATTTTTAATATATATTAATGTTTAATTTACTAATGTTAATAAATTGTGTAGTTTATGACGACGATCTTGGTTAAAAATTTTATCTTGATTAATAAAATTGTCGCTAGTTACTTTACTTTTTTTAAATCAACTTTTATTCAGGCTCCTATAATGTAATTTTATTACATGTGCTAAGTATATATATATTTTTTTTTATCATGTATCAGAATGATTACTAATGTACAGGTTTTGTATGCTAATATAAATGTATGAATTACTTATTCATTTTTAATATATTAGTTAATTGTGAAACAAATTTAAACAAACTAATAATTGTTGGGATTACTGTAATGCTTGAATAAAAATTATAACTCTAATTATTTAGTATGCGAAAAAATACGGGTTGTGTGCCGCATAGAAATAAATAAGCTTATAATTTAATTAAATTAAAAAAATACGTATTAATATCAATTTTAATAATTCTCAATTTTTCTGAAAAATATTATTTTTATAAAAAAACATGCATGTGAGAGAACCAACATGGATTCATCTTCTATTAAAATGTATCAAAATAAATATATTGTTCAGACAAACATTATAAAGATGTGCCAAAGAATATAAGTTAGAGCAGTAACTTGACTTAGCTCAGTATTTTATTACCATATTGACAAAACATAAAATTGAACATTTTTTAATGAGTTCCTCTTTACTACACTTGCTAATTATTATTATTATTATTATTATTATTATTATTATTATTATTATTATTATTATTATTATTATTATTATTATTATTAGATCAACAGCTGCTGCGGTAGCAAAATCTGAATTTTAAACCATTTAAAAAAATACATAGGGCAAACATTTTATATCTATATCTAATTTCTTATTTGGACATAGAAAAAAAATAGCGACGTGAAAAAGAATTTCACCGTACAAATTATGTATTTATACCACGTTTTACTGAAATCGGTTTATTAGTTTTTGAAGTTTGGGATGGTAAGCGAATAACCACCTTTAAATTTATTAGTATTAGATTAATTTATTAGTATACGGTTATTATTAACAAATGTGTATTAATTTTCGAATAAGCGTGGTTAAAAGAGTAGTTTTATCAACACATATATTTTGTAATTATTTTTTTTAGAAAACTGTTATTTTTCTAAAGAAGAAACATGTAGTTAAAAGCAGTTTTGATTTAGATCTTTCTCTGTTGTTAGCATTAAAAACTCCAGCAAATATAAAATAGTTTAGTATAAAATATTGTCATTGAACAACCTATTTAATTAGTTAACCAACATAATTTTTAACAAAATATATATACCGATACTTATTTGTATTATGATAGTAAATGGTATAAAACTTCATTTATTTGTATATTTTATATGAACTATATACTTCAAAGTTTTACGAAAACTAATTAAAATTAATGATCGGTCCTTGTCGACTAATATCGATAGTGTAAAGTTTTGTTTTCGATACAATAGAATTTAATTTATATTTTCAACAAATTCCTTTTCAAGAAAAATAATTTTTTAATAATTTATATGGAGACGGATTTTAATAAGTCGCCTTACGCTGTAAACTTTTTAAAATAATTCAAAATAAAGTATTTTTTTATGAATGTAAAAATGATCTGTATTGTTTTGGTTAAACTGGCAGTCCGCTGACTGTTATATCAGTCACTATCCTTCAAATCGCTAAGTTATCTTGCCTAATGAATAGGCCCACTTTGTACTGGAATGTCGGCGTCTTATATATATATATATATATATATATATATAAAAAATATATATATATATATATATATATATATATATATATACATATATATATATATACACATATATATATGTATGTATGTATGTGTATATATATATATATACATATATATATATATACATATATATATATATATACATATATATATATATATATAAATATATATATAAATATATGTATATATATATATATACACATATATATGTATGTATGTATGAGTATATATATATATATATATATATATATATATATATATATATATATATATATATATATATATATATATATATATATATATATATATATATATATATATATATATATATATATACATACATACATACATATATATATATATATTATATCCCAACAATTGATATGCAAAATAATTTTTCCATGATTAGATATGTAAATAACATGAACATGTGAAATTCTCTCTCGAGTTGTATGCTACAAATAAAATAAGTTTGTTTTCCGAGGCTTCCTTTTCACGTCGAGTTAATTTTGTATACTTACCTTCATGCGGAGTCGCATTTGTGATAGCACTTAAATAAAGAATGAAGTCAGACTGCTTCTGCCGGAACAATTGCTCTTTATATATTAGAATAACATCCCTGAGGTTAACAGCAGAGCGTTTGTTGGTTAGAGTATTGTTACTAAAAGCTTATTCTCCTTTAATAATTCGGGTACTTTTCAAATAAATTTCAACTTGAAGTACTTTTTATATTCCAATAATAGTTTTTGCTAGTTCAAGAATTTTATTCGTTACACTAATATCTGTATATTTACAATCAGTGTGTATTTTTACCACTTTCCAAATTCGGCTCATGTGAAGATTGGTTTATCATAATACATTGATTAGGAAATTCAATTTTTTTTATAGCAACATATTTTCAAATAACCCAAAAAGTGGCAGTTATTTCGCTCATGTATATAATGAAGAAAAAAAATATTAAGTTAAATAATAAAGAAAACGGTGCGATCTTAATTTTACTATTATTAAAAAAAAGCTTCGAAAATCATATTGAAACATTCTTAAACCGTATGGATTGCGAGAATACGCAATTTATTTGAAAATTGCAGTAAAACAGAGAACAGAAGTTTTTGAAGATGGCCAAATTCGGAAATTTGATCGTGAACTTCAATTTAACTTTCAAAACAATCCGAATTTTCCGATTTCCCAGTATGGCAATTTTTATTTGAGAATTTCTAAATGTATCAGTTTGGCTACATACTTACAATCTCAACGACCAGCAACTTGTGTTTTATACCTATTACAACTTTTTGAAGTTAAGGCCAATTTACAGAAAAACATATCTAACTTTTGACGCCGATTTAAAAAAAAAGAAAGTTTTAATAAGTATACAACTGATAAAAATTATTATTAAATTAAGTATAAAACTGGTATTTTAGTTAAAATTCAAACATCGGAATTAAATTAGCGTAAAATTTGATATCCAAATTAAATAGCACGATTAAGCGCAAAAACGAACTTCCGCAACCGCCTCATGATTAAATCATAAGCCCTATTGCATATCATCTTGTACATAGCATGAATTACTCTATTGTTTCTGGCCCTTTATAAGATGGAAACTAACCATTATAAGCTTAGTGGTTTGTCAGTACTTAATCTCTATTAAAAGCTTCCGAAATGGGTAGTTAATATTCACAAGGCATTAAATGGTATTACATGAATGAAATGAGAGCTTTCATTTGCTTAAATTGGTTGTTCGGGGTTAGTTTCATAATGGAAAAATTCAAACATAATATTATTTGGTTGGTTAATTACGTCGTACTTGAGCTGCACACTGGGCTATTAGCGACAGTTCGGGGTCTATCACAAAGGAAAGACCCAGGAACACTGTTTCGTAATGATCACTTTTAAGCCATGGTCAGTTAACGGAATACAACACCTTAGCTGGCACCTGACGCAACCTCAATAAGGGTCAGGACGTTAGACCCTGACCAGGTTTAACGTGCACCAGTCCTGTATACACGACGGTTATCATCAATAATATCAGATAAGTCAATGATAACATTAAGGATAATTTCAAAATTAATAAATTTCAAATTTAACTTTTGTAATTTAGTTTCAAATCTGGAGACCCGCCGATCACGAGCATCTTAACTTTTTGTCAAGCCCTCATGACGATGAGAACTCGCAATCCACTGATTACTAGTTGAATTCCGTATCGCCCGGCCACCGCGCCAGCCAGAACATTAGAAATTTAAAACAAAATATTTTAAAAAGAGACGTTAAAATGTACAAGAAAAAATATAAACTTGTGCTTTAAATTCTTAAAAGTAAAAGCATACATACACTCAAGTACAAAAATTCATAGGATATCCCTCTAATATTAAGTGATGGGTCTCTTTTATCTGTGCAGCAATTTGACATAACTTGAACTCAACTAGTCGGTGAAAGTCGCCAAGTGAGATGTTCATCCATTGATTTCTTAATAGACACCCATAATTGTGAGTGATTGAACTTGAGCATCGATGGCTTTTACTAACATATCCCAGATTGTTGTTCCAAGAGTTTCATGTCTGGAGTTCTAGGTAGCCAAATCATATGCTGAAATTCTCCAGAATGCTCCTAAACTCAATCGCAGACTATACGTCCAATTAATACTGATCCTCCTGGCACATTCCATTTTTAATGGTATATGTGAAGTCCATAACCAGTGTGATCTTTAAGCAGCTGAACGATTTCATGTTAATTACTGATTCGATTTGATTTGAGGATCCAACCCATGCCAGGTAAATACTCCCCCACATTTTTATTGAACCACCCAGCACCTTGCACAGTACCATGTTGAAAAGTTTGATCCATAGCCTCATATGGTTTGTGCCTCATCCGAATGAGACCATCAGCTCGTACCAACTTTAAACGTGGCGGGGAACGTCATTGGCCCACGCTACCTTCTTCCAGTCATCTAGGGTCAATTGCTGAGCAAGTCTAGGTGAGATGCTAAAATCAATGATATGCCGTGAGTAAAAACGTTCGAGTCAATATTCTACTGACATATCCCATTGAAGCCAAATTTTTTCCTCAAAGATACGCTTATTGTGTGTCTCATAGATTGTGCTAGTCAGTTGACGCAGTTTCATTCGTCTGTTAGCATGGACACTTCTTTTCAAATGTCGATGGTCTCGGTTATTCAGCAGATGTGTCCGCCAACTGCGTTGTCTCTTGTAGGAGGTTATGCCTACCATGAAGTACTTTCGATACACCATTGACACTGTGGATCGAAAAATCTTCAAAGCTCCGATAACTTCCAAAATGCTATTCTTGATGCTTTGATTTCCATTTGATTCCACGTTCAAATTTGGTTTTAATTTTCTAAGTTAATTAAGGTTTCACCGGACATTCCGATAGACTACTCTAACTTTGTGCGAACACCACTTGAAAATTTGCATACTGCTATCCCATTACTTTTGTTTTCTGGTACACTTAATAAAAGCATGTGTTTAAACTTTTTGAAGTGAAACTTCTTTAACAAGGCTAGTGAATCTGAATGACTTCGATACGAAAATCAAACATGAAACAGAATGAGCAGTAGCGTAGGTGTACAAGTTTAAATCGGTGTCGATGCATCAGCTGTTGTGTGATGCGCGTTTTTGTACGGTTAATGGGACTTGGTACCCTTTGATTTGAGAAAATCGATGAAAATATCAATTTTTATTTTTTTTTGCTTAAAATATGCTCTTGTACCTAAAGTTTATTATTACAAAGTTTTGAAACGATCTGATAATTATAAATGTAATAAAAATGCGTTTCATTACTTTCACAGCACTAAAAATGCTACGTCCATTTCGATGTTTACATTTTTGACGCAACAGCTTTTGGTCATTTATTTAAAGAAAAATCAGTTAAGAACAAGTAGAATGTGTTTATCTGTGACTGTATCTATCACATCACGTGTTAGATTACTTTTTTTTACCGTGGTTTGATATAATTTTAAATTTGAAGGTGCAAGGAGACGTATTTGCCAAAGGCGACGTATTTAACAAATGTAATACATGTTTTTGCTATTGTCAAAGCCCATTCTAAAGTGTTTTATGGTATGGAATATGTATGTTCAATGAATTCAGTTGTATTAGTATGGTTTCTAACACAAAATTAGTGTAAAACAATATTTTAAACATTATTATTTTGATTTTAACAGATTTTTCTCAAAAATTTAATTTTGTTATCATTTTAAAACTGAGTACATAATACTGATTTAATGTACTCCAATTAAATAATAGAAACCGGAATTTTATATGTATGCAAGTAGTTATAAAATTAATTATGTGTGAAGAAAATCTCAAATGTATTCATCGAGTTATATGGATTTGAAATGTTTAAACTGATTTATCTCAGTTTGTGTTTTTTGCATATGCCACGGTATTTAAAATAAGAATACTTTCTCAAATATTATTCAAATGACTTGATTTTTTTTCTGAAATTCCTGAATAACCTATTTAAAACAATCAAGGATGGGTTTTGCAAAATAATGAAAAGAAAAAATATTAAAAAATAAAAAGTAGACTAAATCATGTTTTTTTCCATTTTTTTTAATATACATCGACATTTTATTTTTTTTCTCAAGAACTAAATCAGTAAATTCAAATTTGATCCTTAAAGTTATAAAGTATAGTATAGTGAATGTAAGAAAAAAAAATCTTTACAAAATATTAAAAACTGAAAAGAAAAACCATTTTTAAAAAAGTTAAATTTTTAAGAAAAAAATTAAATTTTGAAAAATATACTCATAAAAACATTTTTTTTGTTGCTAAAATCATGTTATATAATAATAACCTTCAATAATATGTGTAAAATATCCATGTAAATTATTTAATAAAAAAAATTATTCCAAGGGTACCGAGTCCCCTTAACTCCTTGAAATAATACATGAAGACGAAAAAAAGTTTCGCTTGAACCGTGTACTTATGTTGGTCAGGGCACGGAGGAAAAAAGATTATGTTAACTAAAACAGTTTACCGGTTTCTAAAGTGAATTAAGAAATTGCTTTAAACTATAGGCCCTGACGAAGTATTTGGCGCTATTTCAAAGCATAAGTAAAGCTAAGTGAAATACCATTTCTCCTCGAAAATTTATCTTACCTGTGAAGCAAAAAAATAATATAAACATAATTGATTCGGATCTTGTACTGCATTCCACAGCTGCACACATTGTCATTTAGGTTTTAATACACAATTTTGTAAGGAAAAAAACAATATAGCAGCCTACTGCCTGCTCGGTTTATTTCGACCGGAATGTAGGGTTGCTACCTTACTTCACACACGTAAAAAATCTTGCCATATCATCTTAATCTTCTTTTCCCTTATTTGAAGTCAGGCACATGGTTTTTTTAACCGACTTCCGACGCGCGAACCAATACCGCTAAACGCGCCGAGGATAGAGTTAATCAATTCGACCTTTATTGATAAAGTTACTAATATATTTAGAAATTAATGGTAGTTAATTTAGTAGGTTCAAATAAAAACTATTTCCACTAATTCTGGTTATTCAGAATACATGTTAAAATTACTACTGACATATTTTAATCGCATGGATCACCATATAATGAAAGAAAAGTAAATAGTTATTTAAAATTGTTCATTTTCTTTCTTACAAAAATTTCATCTATAAACGAAATCCATTAGCTTAACGTTAAAACCTAAGCTTTAATCCTATTTAAAAAAGCATTTGTTCTTAAGTCATATAATTTAGTCACGTAATACGCGAGTTATAATTTACACCTAACTTCTTTAATTACCCTCATTTTTCTACAGCACTTTAATTTTCAAGTAAAGGGACCAGTGGAAATACGATGAGTGTCCACATTTCGTTGATACCGATGTATATATATCTAATGCTAAGCACGAGGCTAAAATGTTATTGTACCAAGTTGCCAAACGTAAAGAAAGTTGATAAGCCATAAGAAAAAAACTTTAAAAAGGTAGAATTGTTTGTTTATGAAACACGAAACTTTGTTTTTCGTTTTCTGCACTAACAGTACAAATGGACCACCATTGTTCTTCCCACGCTCCTTCACATTTGTACGTTTCTCTTTTATTACTTCAACAGATCATTTTTGGGTTTATCTCAAACCCCTAACATTGAACAATATGGCTAAATCTTATATAGCATTTAATTTTATACCTTTTGCAGTGGTAGGCAACTCTTCCTTTATCTATTTTTAAACACACCATGAAACATAATTTCATATAATTAGTCTCCAAGATAGTTTTTATTTTTTTTTATCTATTGAAAATTCGAAAATACCGAAACAGATTTTTGCGTAATAACTTTATATATGTTATATGAAAATAATATTATAATAAGAATATATTACTTTTGAATTAAATATAAACAAATTTTGAACGAAATCTTTATTTAACACAGCTAAACATAACCAATACTTTTTAAAGTCATGGACTAATGAAAAACTAGGACTAAATGAAAACAACAAAACTGTCTTAACAGCATACAATTAAACCTGCGTTTAAGGAAAGTCATTCTCACAAGCTGCTTTAGTACGGTAAGAATTTTGCGCAAGTATCAGCAGTTAAATTGCCTTGAGGACAAAGTTGAGCAAATACCCGAAAAAGATGCAAAATTCAAAAGCAGTGCTGATGCAGCGGACAGAACCACCAGATGGTTCCCCTGTTGTTTCACCTGGTGCAGCTGTAGTGGCTGCGGCATCAGTAGAGTCCTCTGCTGCTACGTGCTTGTCATGATCCATTCCAATTGCCAATATGCAGGCGACAATTACAAACATCTGAAACCATAAAGGAACAGAACTATATAAAACTAATCATCCGTACATATGTATACATACATTCTTTTTTACAGTACTCTAGAAATTTTGACCAGAGTTTTCATTGATTGCGCAAAAATTGCAATTTCCCGGAAAAATAAAGCAGGTGCATTACCGCCCTATTTGGAAAAACCAATTAAAATCTTTATAAATTAGAATAATTAAAATCTTTTTAAAATCTGCATTGAACTTTTTCTTTTATCCTCCGTTTGAGGATAATTTTTTCTAATGGAATTTTATATCTGTATGTTTAAAAACGTAAAAATGACATATGTTTTGTAATATTTCACTCGTTAGAAATGACATAAACTGTTCTTGTGAAATTTCTTTATAACAATTTAGGAAAATGTTTTAAATTTTCTTAGAAAACCATTTTAACTCAAAAAGTATGTAAACACATATAATATAAAAAAATTATTAAACTATATAAATACATATAAAAATTAACTGCGCTATTTAAATAGATATAAACCTTGGTACAGATGTAGTATAGGACATTTGGCGAGCGAGGTTTTTTTGGCGTGTTTTATAAGGGCGATAAATTTATAGTATAGCAACCCCACCTGACATTGTTGGTATTTTCCGATTCTTGTGGCGACTTACAATCTGGCAACCCTATGCTATGTTTAACGGCAATTTTCTAAACCTTTGCTGAAGACAAATTAAAGAAAACTATTTAAAATGCAAATGCAGAAAATTTCATCCCCTTACGAGTAGTGTTGAATGAATTTAAAGTAAATTTATTTTTTTAAAACCTAACACAGAATGAAGTGGAAAATTTTAACCCTAAACTCCTTAAAATATCAAATTTATGCGCATTTTTTAAATGTAGTTTTCTTTAATGTTTTTTTTTTAATTTATTAAATAATTTTTTTTACTTATGTTTTCTTTAATTTTTTTAATTAAATTCTTATTCCCGAAATGAAATGAAAGCCACTAACAAAATCTATTTCCAAAAAATACCAGTCATTATTATTTTTTATTAAAAAAAAATCTAAGTATAAAATGATTCTTCTTCTACTTCACTTTGAAAACTCATCTACGTAAAAAAATCGGGAATAACAAATATCATTTTCTATATATGAAAAATAAAAGTTCTTTAATCGAATTTGGTAAAATAAGGAATAAAGGGCCACAGCATCAATTTTCGTCGAAAACTTTAGCATGGTAGGCCTGAACCTGAAGTAATAATTACGAAATTGCGAATGGTCAAATTTGCGTAAGAACTAATCACGAAATGTCGAATTAACGAAAAAACGAGTCGGCTTTGAATTTATGTATATTCGTAAAATATATTGCGCACAGGGTTGTTAATTTGAACTGAAATAAAATTTGGCGAAGTTAATTTTGACATCTTGGCGAACTGACTCCATATTCTTTACTTAAATTTAAAAGTTATTGTGTCAAAAATTCAAAGGCTTATTTTACCAATATCATTTAAAAAAAATATATTCTAACAATCGAAATTCTATTTAGTAAACAAATGACTATACCATTAATTTTTTTTGTGTAAAAAATCAGTTCTACAAATATTGCTAACGGAAAAAAAATTCTTTGTTAGAATTTCGGATAATTTTACCAATATTCTTGATTGAAATCGATTAGTATATGACACTGTATTTACAAAAAAAAATCTAATAAATAAATGTGTCTATTAAAAGTTCTATATTCACAAATCACATATTATAAATACTAACTTTATACATCAAAATGTTTATTCTAAACTAAAGTAATTGCAATTCTGCAAACATTTTTAACGAATCAAGACTATGTTTTTCACTTTGAACATTTTTTTTAATGAAAAATGATATTAATGCTATAAATTACTAACCTTCATCAAGACAACCATTTCGATTAATATTTAAACGCAAAATATACTCTTCTAAATGTCGAAAAATGCTACATAAAAATATCGGAAAGTTAATTCGAGAAATCACGAATAGCAACTGAATCTCAGAAGAACAAAGTTTAAGATGCCATCTTCATAAATAAAATCTTACGTTTTAAAATAAAATAATAATTTTATACAAAATATTTATTTAAATTAGAAACTACTAATTTAATATTTAATACACAAATAATTTTTATATTAGAAAAAAGAATATTTTATGTATAATAAGTGTTATTTTATATCCAAAGATTCTCTAATCTAGGAATTTTACGTCACGTTTGGTTGTTCTTGTTCCAAGCCACATATATTATTCTGTAAGAACTATTTTTAATCAAAGATTCACTGAAACCGGTAATGTGACGTCACGTTGATGTGACGTCACGTTTTGAAATAAAATAAAATTCTCGGTTGATTTTATTGGTCAATTAATTTTTAAGAAATACTGTAACGAAAGTTAGCATATTACAAAATGGGGTAACCAAAGTTGGCATAAAACGCAATTTTGTTTTATACAAATTATTTGAAAATAGTCCCAATGTTTATATTTATTATTTAGTGATTAATATTTATTATATTTATTCTTCATATGTATTATACTTATTTTTTTATATTTATTATTTTTATTCTTCATATTTATTATACTCATTTTTTATATTTATTATTTTTATTCTTCATATTTATTATACTCATTTTTTATATTTATTTATTATATATATTATACTTATTTTTTATATTACATTTATTTTTTGTATTATATTTATTTTTTATAATTATTATTTAGGACTTTTTAATGATGGATATTATTATACAAACATTTCTTTAAAAATAACTGCATAAACGTCTCAGTGTTGTTATCGGTTAACGCTTCATGAGTGTACATTGTACACTCATGTAGAATTAAGCGTTAACCGATAACATTATTGTAAAGTGTACATTGTACACAGTACAATGTTCATTCAGCATTAATGGTATGGTTTTAAAAGGTGATTTTTTTTTAACTTGATATAATCACCTTTCTAAACGTTATAAAACCATATTTTTATTTTAGCAGATTTACATTTGTTCTTTCAATCCTAAAAAAACTATTTTCAACTAATATTACTTAAATTGAAATGTAAAGCGCACATTTGGAATTTATGGTTAAATTTATAAAAATAGCGTCTAAAAATTAATTTCTTTAAGCAAATCTTGTTCCTTGCGCATCTTAATTTTGTACATCGTTTTCGGATATATGAATTGAGCTGTTTATTTTCAAAACCAGATAAATCCATATTTTTCGCAATTTTTTTTTTTTTTTTTTAAGTTTTCAATGCACTACATCACTTGGCAAAGCGTTATTGACCGAAAGTGTCGGAATAAAATCTAAAACTGCATTCAAATTCAGGGCTTTGGATACAAAAGTACTTGTCTGTCAATCGGTAAAATTTATGAAAACGAATCTCTCCGGTTTTGAAATTAGATGGAACAATTCCCTTCTAACTCTTTTCATTGTTTAGAATTAGTTTTACATGTACCTATTAAAAGTTTGTGACGGCAGAATCTTATTCCTGATCATTCTGCTGATAGACATTCTAACAAAATCTAATCCTACAATATAAAAAAAGCTTCTTATTAGTTAACATCGATTCATAACTACTAACTATTATGACAAAATATTCCAGTGTCATCGAGATTACATAAGTATGGCAAGTTTCAAGTCCATAAACCATTTAGAAGTAGGTAAAAAAAAGAATTTCGAGATTTTATGATATACAAAGTGATTCCAAAGCACAAAACCGGTTTATGAATGAGTCACCAGCAGTTAAAAATACAACTGTAATCAAATTTTTTTATAAAAATTTATTGTTTTACCAAAACAAAAACTAAAATTACACTATATTAAATATGTAGGGTAGAGAGAGAGAGAGGGGAGGGGTGGGGGATTTGGGTATTAAAACTAGATTTTTTACGTTCAACGTCCACTTTGTTTCAGGAAAAAAATTGTCAAGTTATAATTGTTTTATAAAAAGTTCACTCTCTTATTTATTGGTAGCATATTCGCGATTTTTTTATTTAATTCTGAGGTTTATTAATATTTTTAATAATTATTTTTCTAAGGTAACCTACTACGATTCACTAATATGGTGAATTGGGTCACCAGTGGGAATTATTGAATTCTTAGCATAGAAAGTCATTATTAGAATACTTTTAAATCAAATTAGTAATTTGAATAAAATAAAATAAATATCACCTTTAAATATTGAAAACTAAATATATTTGATTATTGATTGACTGTTTTTCTTAATAAAAGCGAGCTGTAATCCGCCATTCACCATTTTGAAAAATCAACTATAATATATTATTTATTTCCTTCGAAAAAGAACACTTTCTAATATTGTTCTTGGTCCATTTTGATTCAGGAACCTATTATGTATTTAAGATATTTTTAATTTGTTCCATAGACGATTTTTTATTTTATTTAAAACATTACATTTAACTTTGAATGAAACAAGCAAATGGTGACCATTTTTGTATCGAAATATGTCCTTTGGTTGACAGTTTTTTAAAAAAAAAACCTTTTGCGTAACTTTATTGTCTTAACTTATAAACAGTATTAAATATATTGCATTTAATTTTTGTCGTTTATAAACTTCGAAATTAATATTTTTCTTAAGTACTTGTTCTTTTGTCGAAGATCATTAAATGTTTACGAATTTTCTATTCTTTAGCATCAAAAATTCGAAAACCCACTTTTCCCACTTTGCCTATATAAATTTGAAATTGTTCAAATTTCTTTAATTGGAAAAGTATTAATAGGTTTCTTTTTCATGCAAAATCCATGAATAATGATAAATAATTAGACTTTTCTAATTTTTATATAGAAGTTTCCATGCATCAAACTACCGCAAGTGTTTTTGTATATTCAAACAAATCGTCTATTGAACTCACTGAGCTATAATATAAGCAGTGGAGTGAGGTGCCTCGGAAGAAAGTTTGAGAAAACATTCTACTGAGTATTGCGGATTTAGTCGTGTTTCGTCGGTCTTGAATATTTAATTAATAAATTAATTAATATTTGTGTCTACTTTTCTTGTAAGGAAGAAAGTATGTATGTCAAAACGTTTAAAGTGTAACATTGATTTGTTAATTTTTTTTTCATTGATTATAACTACCAGTCAACACTTTAATTTTTTGTTAAATTTTTGTATCGGTTATTTGTTAGTCTAAAAACAATAAATACTTTTTATGTACTTTTAACTGGTAAGAACCGTTCAAATTGCGAAGAATAATATAAGAGATGTACTATCTGGTTTTCAAAATAAACGTTTATATATTAACGGAAAAAATTCGGCCAAAAGAACATATATTGAGTTTTTGAAAGAAACTGAATTAATACATTTTCATCATAAAGTATTTCCCAACTATTTTCATTTCGTTTTCAATATATATTATCAAACTGAATGGCTTCCTAAATCAAAATAAATAAACTTGCGAAACTCATTTCTATTTGTACTGCAAACGGGAATTGTCGTAATTCTCTGCCATAAAAAATCGAGAAATTACAATTGCTTAATTTCCTTTTCAATTCCCACTAAGCATTATATTCTCAGATCTCATAGGGTCTTTTGTTCGTCCGATGTTCAAACAAGTAAGCATTTCTTTGTTTAATATATTAAAATCATTTAACATACCACTTTATCGTTAAGTCTTCCTCAAAAAGCTTTTGCTTGCCATTTAATTATATCTATTTTACTTTTAATGAAACGTTTTATATTTTTGTAAACTTACAAACGGACTGTTTAATTTATGTTGTTGATAATATGTTTTTTCTTAAATATTTTTCAATCTGATATCAAATTAAGTTTATCGTTTCATTCTATACTGATAATAGCTGTTTAAAAATCAGAATTTATTTTGTAATCAGAAATTTAAATAAAGTTTCAGGTAAATGTAATATTGGATCTGTTTTTTTTTATATTTTCAAGTTCTTCTATTGGTTTCTGTATTCACAGTGTAAAAATTGATTACTTAAAAAGAGCAAACGTAGACTGTAGGTACAAAAGTAAAAGAGAAAAAAAACACAGTCTTTAAAGAAATTGTAAGACAATGTTACAAATATCAATAATGTCCGGTTAAATGAGAATTCCTGATAATTAAATGCCGGATAACCGGATATTTTTTTCAAATTGCTCCCAAGTAAAACATCCCCAATCCAACAATTTTTTTTTTTTGCAAATATCTGAAGTAGAACCGAAATCCCGCGCGAACACACATAAAAAAATACAAAAAGGTCGAATCTATTGTATAACCTCTCGACTTGGCGGTTTAAATTTAAAATTTCTGGCGGTTTTATTTTGGAGTTTTGGTTGCGCGCTGTTCAGTCGGTTAAAAATAGTTATCGTTTTCAAAAAGTATTAAACAATCAGGAATTTGAAAAATCAGGTTCCATACGTTGAAAATTCTCTGCAGCATCCGTTGGCTAAAGCATGTTATCTTTATTTTTTTTTTGTGTTATTAGATAATTTAGAACGAACTAAAGCTGACTTGTTTTAACATGAACTTATACACTGAATGGCCAAAATATTATGTCCATACCCATATCCCATACGCTGAAGTTTACTGTAATAATTTGGTGTACTGCAGTTGTCTCTTAAAAACGCATACACTTCTCTTTCCGCTCGAGCATTCAGTATCTACTGATGACCACAAAAACCACGTCGAGATAAATTTGACTTGGCTAACACTCGTCTTTACACACTTTCACATATCTACTTAGAACAGATTACAAATGCAGTAATTTTGACGATTCTCATTCACTAATCTCTAACTGTAACTTCTGGATTGGGTCATGCAGTTTGTTGACTTGAAGCCAATTAAAAGTTAAAAGGCTTCCATTTCTACCTCTATGTTTCGTATATTTTTCATGCTAAAATATGTTGAATTGTAGTGCTTTTGGCTATGCTTTGAAATTTTCCATTGAAACCCATTCATTTTGAATGCCTATTCGGTAAAATCCATTCTAACCAATTATAAGTAGATAAACATAAAAAATAACACGGTATGGTATTTTTGGCGATATACAAATTGATTCTAGTATGTAGAAAATAAAATATATAAACATATTTAACGTTTCTATAACAGTTTGAGAACGAAAAAACATACAAAATCACTTTTACAAAATAGTTAGGGTACAGTATGGCTGCATACCGCATGGCTTCATCCGCACCGATAGAAGGAACTGGTTATGAGCGTTCCAGAAGTTACCGTTAGAGTTCAGTGTTCCCACTTCATGACTCCAAGCACCACAATCATCCCACGTTTGAAGTCCGTAAAATCGCGTTTATTACCCATTCAGCAACTTTCCTTTATTAATACCTCTCTCACCCACTGATGTAAACAGTGGAAAGTCATAGCTTATATACTTAAAAAACTCAGGTGATCATAATATTTTGGCCACTCTGTGTATTCTACCACATTTCTTTATAAAACTGTGTTATCCTAATGCTTATAATTACTATTCGATAAACATTAAATAACCCCGAACTTGTATTTATAAAGAGGCACTCCCAATCCTTTATACCCCAACTAGCTTTACATATCATTACTGTGTATAATGAAGCCATCAAAATGAAAATCATTAAATCTTTCCTCAAACTATTTTGTGTGATACTTGGAATTCCCCCAACAACCTCCACGGCTTCCAACCCACCATACGAGTAAGAACTTGAAAGGATTTGACGAAGCATTTGTTACAAAGCCTTTTGGACTTGTTCTATCCAGGACACTAATAAACGTCGGAACTTGCTTAATTTGGGCAGTTAACTCCTCGCCCTGCCTTCTGGAAAACGGAGAAAAGTCCAAATTGGAAGGACTGGTGGCCATTTTGGCAAAATTGGAGTAATTAGAACTTTCCTTCAAGGCACGGAGTAGGAATCCCCTGCAGGACCCCGCGTCTGTCTCTTTCGCTTCTCTCCGTCGAAACTGTCTTTTGAAGAAAGCAATAATTCTTCTCATGTTTGGGGGTTGCCGGATCGTTAATTTAACCTCGTTTAAGTCTCTTGTGAATGGTGCTTAATTTAAGGAGATGTGAGGCGTTTTTGAAAGTTGCAATTAAAGTCTGGTTCTAATGGAGTATCTCTCGCTGTGTTTTATCTCGGTGCTTGATAGGCAATTGTTGTGGGTTTGCTTGGGATAGGAGAGAGTGAAAGATAAACATGAGTGTTAGCTTATATTTATGACATGTTTTCCTGATAAATAATGGTATAGTGGTTTAAATTATATAGGGAAAGATTCTTCCTCATTACATAAATCACGTGAAGGAATTTTTTTTACACTGGTTATTACTTTATACAAAGTTACTCGATCACATCGAAAAAATAAATATTTGTTTAAATATAAAATGACTTTGATACATATTATAAACTTTCCTTCACTAACTTGTAACATTTGTTTGTAACATTAATGGGTTTATAAGTCAAATAATATATTTAATTCATTGTATTAAAAATAAATTTAAATTTTCAAATTTAAAATAAATCCATACATGTTTATGTAAAAAATAATTTAATATAAGTGTTTCTATAAAATAACTGAATAGCTGTTACTGTAATATAAATCAATGGTAAATATAAAATACTTAATAAGTATTATTTTAAAATAACTGGATAAAAGTAAATGTAAAATTACTGAATAATGAAAAATACTTAGTAAGTACTACTCTAAAATAACTGAATAAAAAATGTATTTAAAACAACTGAATAATGATTACTGTAAAATAATTAAATAATGGTTACTGTAAAATAATTGAATAAGTGATACTGTAAAATAATTGAATAAGTGATACTGTAAAATAATTGAACAAGTGATACTGTAAAATTATTGAATAAGTGATACTGTAAAATAACTGATTGTATTCTAAAAACATAAATTGGTAAAGTTTGATATTGGATCTAACAATCAAATGTTTAAATAAGTATATCTTGCTTTCAAAAGTTAAGAACTCGGCAGGAAATTCGAGATAACTTAAAAAGTTCTGCTTCGATTGACTTAAAATTTCATGTGGATGTTATGCAATTTATTCAATTATGAAATGAAAAGTTTTTCTGAAATCATTTATGTACGTACATAAAACTCCGTACATTCAAAAACTTTTTTTTATTAGTTGTGCAAATAAATGAAACGTTTTTTAATAAGAAATGATAATATTTTAGATATTTAAAAAATCTAAACAGCAATGTTTTATACCTTTAGTTAGATAATCTAGCACACCTGGATCTAAAAACTGATAGTCCTCTATTTGGGCAGACTCTTTAAGAGTTGATGAAGGGATTAATAGGACTGTGACAGTACGCCCAAGGGTATACTAAAGTTCTTCGAAAGGATTGAGATCAGGTGAATATGGTAGCCACTCCATGCGAGCAATACCATCACTTGTCTAAAGGGTTTTCTCATTTTCGACATGTATTATAGTCCAAAAGACGATATGCCGGACCAACTTCTGCAGGGTACAGTTGGCAAAAATGGTCAAAGATTCGAACCTGATACCTTACCAACAACTGTAAAGAGGTGATGGTCGGTGTGATAGCTGAAAGAAAATCTAGTGCACGTCTTTACCTTTCAGCACTAACGACGCTGTGTTCAAGGATTTTACTGGCCTTTTTATGTGTTCCTTGTTATTTCCAGATTCTCACATACCTGTGATCGAATTGAAAAGGAAGTCTTGATTCAGCCGTAAATAGTACAATGGATCATTCTAATGGCCTGCTTTTCGCATGTTTACGACATCATTCAACATATCCAGTTTGGCTTTGATGGTTAGAAAGACGAATACACGCGATACTCGGGCATAAAGTACTTTCATATGTAGCTTTCTCCGGAATAGTAGTTGCAGATATTGACCTTACAAATAGTACAACATTTTCTCTTACAGTTGATATGGTTCCTCGTCGATTCCGTTTAGGCAATAAAGCAATATAAGAATCATCAAGGATGTGGTAACCTTTTGGAAACCTGAAAAAGGTGTCTGAGAAACCACTCAATTCGATTGAAATTGTTACCATGGACAAGAAATCACAAAATGGTTTACACCAAAGAAAATTATCACGTTTTTAATTGGCGGCCCTGCATCAATAACGCACACCGCTAAGAAGTTCCAATTTCCTTGTTTGAACCATAATTCACCATATCTATCCATAAATAATCTCAGAATAGTCTGTCAAAAATATTTCTTCAACATATCTGCACAGTAAAAAAAGTACTTAAAAATGAGTACTTGTATCTACTCATGTTTCTTTGAGTAGAATTGCATCTGAAAGATGCGATGAGGTACTCAAATTTAAGTAACATTACCTTCTCAAAAATGAACAGTGTGATTTAATATTGCTAATCACAGCTCATGTTCAAGCCATCTTAACAAATCGACTGACAAACTAAAAATCGTTGTTCGGAAGATGGTTTTCCACATTATTTGATGTCGATTGTTTAAATGACATCTGAGTAATTACACCTTAATTATCTTACTTATCATTCTTTTTCTACACCTTTTTAATATTACTTCTTCCCTGTAGGTCTTGGTTGTAATTGTTGATATTTATTGATAGTGATTTGTGAAGGCAGCCTATGTAGGCAAGCATCTGCTCTTTTTATTAATTTTTACTCATGGCAGTATTCATTTTTGAGTACGTCTTTTTCAAAATTGAAACTTATGTATTCGGATCCTTGATAAGCATCGAATTTCCTCAAAAATGAGTACATTTTACTTAATTTTGAGTACTAATTTTTTACCAATGAACTAAAAAGCTTCAGAAAAGCGTTGCCTTTAAACTGTACCTATTTTGCAAATTTCTTTAAAGTAAATTCTGATTCGATATATCATATGATATTTGCAGTCCTCTTCTTCTTCCACAGTGACTTTTAACCAATGAAGTCGAACCATCCGTTTTTAAAGTCATAATTTGATTCTTGTGCTTAACAATTGGAAAGCAGTATAAATACACTTATGAACAAATGTTAATATAAATAGACGATAGAATTAGTATAAAATACTAAATTATTCTATACATGTACAGTTAATCTTAGAATGTTATTAAATGATGTATATAGTTTAAAAAATACAAAGGTTATTTTTTATTAAACGCAAACATTATAATATTTAACGATCTCATTGTTTTGGTTAGAGTTGTTTAAAACTTAAAATTCAAAATTTGATAGCTTTTGTTTATTGTATTTGCATGATATTTCGCTACGTGAATATATTTTGAAGTTTTAAATCCATAATTTTTAAATAAAAAATATAATTTCTGTTTATCAATAGAGTTAAAAAAATTAATTTATAAAGATTCAATTTGATTTTGGTATTTATTTCCAATAGCAAACTGGAAATTGGTGCCTTATTTATTTAATATACAGCAACAATATATTCACCTAAAGAAGAGAACTACTGATCCTTCCAAATCCAGAATTTTTAAATAAAAAATATAATTTATGTTTATCAATAGTGTTATAGAATTTAATTTATAAAGATTCAATTCGATTTTGGTATTTATTTCCAATAGCAAACTGGAAATTGGTACCTTATTCATTTAATATACACCAACAATATATTCACCTAAGAAAAAGAGAACTACTGATCCTACCAAACTGTCGTTGTAGAAAATTGCAAGGCTCCGGGGATTACTCGAAGTGCGAAGAATGTGTCCTGTACACACGATTCTTCACAATATTTAGAGAGCGGACCAAAATAAGCATCTTTTATCAGCGCCTTGAGTGGACTGCTGACGGCTGTTTGAAAGATCACAGCACAAGAAAAAATAAACATTTTCTGAAAGTTATATAAAAAAAAAAAATGAGACGGTTTAAGGCGCTAAATTTAGCACCTTGTGAAGCAAAACAAATTATTCAAAGGCTTCTCAGGTTTGCATCGTTTAAGTATTTTTTTTATTCATTCAATATTTCTTTTTCGGATTTTCCCTTAAACCTGAGGTATCTTTTATCATGTAAAACGTTATTATTCTTACTAAAGTGTAAGAGTGTCGCTTTATAAATACTTTAAAACTTGTTTTTTCGCTGGTTTTAAATTTATTATAAAATACATCCTCAATTCTAGTTCAATATATTTTGTTTTTGAACTACTTTTGCAATTGTGATGAGTGGTCATTTTTTTTTGTTCGAAATAAAACCGTCTCTCCCACGCAAAATTTGAGATACGCTTACTGAAGAAATTCAATATTTATCATCTAAACAGAAAATATTTAAAAAAAAGTCGCGGTTCAAATGATTGTGACATTTCAGAATAACTTTGCTATTTTGATAATTGCTATACATTATTTTCTAAAAAAATTATAACTTTTTATGTATTATGTGTTTTCTAATTTTCTATCCGAATATCCCGTTTCAAATCTTTTAATTTTTGATTTATTTAAAATATTTTGTAAGTTGTTTTAAGAGGACACTACCCCCTTTTTTTTAAAAAAATTAAAAGTTTATATTTTTACATTTCTATAAGATAACAATATTTCCATAATTGTTTGTATTTTTTCAAAATTTACACTTTTTAAATTTTAAATATTTTTCCCATAAATTGTTTTTTTTTAAATATTTATATTTTTTCGCCACAAATTTTTCTCATGTCTTCTGAACTGTAATACATATGAATTGGAATTGAAATTTTGTATATAAATTAATTGATATTTTTATAAACAGTTATTAATAATAACACAAAAATTTTAAACTAATTTTTTTAATTTAGTAATTTAAAAAAGAAAAAACTACATTAAAGTATATTATACACATATTTTACAATATGCTTAAAAATTATACATTTTTCCATTAGTAATAAAAAAACCTTAGAAAACAAAACAATAAGAATTTTTTTTAAAGCTTTAATTCCTTTGAGATACTAGTCGTTCCAGCATTAATCCTTAAATAACCCTTTTAAAAACATGTACAGTTCTGAAATTTTGCTAGTATATTCAGAAGATTCCAAACTATAATTTTAGCATTAAAAAAAAGCTTGAATTTTACAATTTTGTTTGGTAGTGTCCCCTTAAATTGGTATAATGATGCACATATAGCATGTTATTGGTATACATATAACCAAATTCTTTTTAATTTTAAAATATCCAAAATAGTGTGTTTTGTTACACATATCTGTTGTGAATTGCATTTTTAAACAAATGTAAAATATAGCAATATGTATCATTCTGTTAAGTTCTTATCAGTGATAAATGATTTGAACTCTGTAGTATCTGGAACTGTATTTTTTATTTTAATGTATATAATTTTTTTAAGAAAACGCCGCATATTCTTGTTTTTAATTAATAAAATTAACCAATTTTCTTGATTAAGTATTTATTTTTGTCCTACTATTTCAAACGAGTTTAATATCTTCGTTATGAACAAAATTTTAGGAATATAATATTTCTATGAAACTATTATACACATATTTTTATACACATATTTCGCTTGAAAAACTATGAAAAGGAAGTAAAAACCACAAAAATGCCCGTAGCAAAAATTCTTGCTTACTCTTGACCCCCACACCTCCCCCTGCTCCTAAAAATTATAGGGATCTTCACTACAGAAATAATATATATATGATAACCTCTTACAATCACTATAAAAAATAACCATATTGTATTCAAACACACGCTTGTCACACTACCACAATATACTACGTTTAATTTGGTAAATATGCAGACAAAAAATTTAACATGTTATTCGACATTTTATTTAGTAACATTTAGTTTAATATTTTGTATTCTTCACGGAAATATTACTCTGCACATTAGTGCAATCAACTCTGAGATGAAAAAGTTATTAGCATCGACAATTTAATATTGTTAAGTTTTGTAAAGGAACTTTAAAAATGTTTATGAAGATAAGAGTATTTTTACGGTCGTGTAACACGTCTTATTAATATAGTACAGTTTTTTTTCAAGAGATAAGATCACTTATATTTGATTGACGTTTTAATGAAAAATTATTATCATAACTTTTCTCACAACTTTTTTTTGATAGCTTATTTTTTTGCACGTAAATATCAGTTTAATTTATATTACCTTATTTTTTTATTCCTACATGATGTTCTTGTAAGTGAAATTAATCTAATTTTTATTTTATGCACATTGTTTTATATGAAATTGATATGATAAGAAGTTTAATAACATTAATTTTCTGAAAATAATTTAAAGTAGCACTATATAACGAGGTTTAGCTATAATGTCATTTACAGAAAAAAACGTTATGAAAAAAATGTATAGTTACTTTGTTCTTATTAATTACTAATTTATCATATATCATGCACATTTTTAAAGATGTGTCTAATATGAATACATTTAATTCTATAATAGTATTCTTTGTGACATTAAAATATAAAAAATACTTAATTTTCAATTCAATAATTCAAAATATTAATTAATTAAGGTTAATTTCAAATAATACATTTTTTACAATTGTTATAACATTTAAAGTTTTTTTGGGCATTTATTATACTTTAATGTTTAATAATAAAGATAAACTAACATTTTTAATGTCCTTAAAAATAACTAGTTCTCACATAAACCCCTATAGTAATCAAAATTATTTCAATAAAAGTTTTATATAAATATAAATTTGGAAGCTTATTTTTAAATTTAAATAAATATTCTTAGATTTTAATTATCAGTTTCAAAAGCTGTAGAATTTACAAAAAATATTTTTTAAACCTTAATTGCATCGAAAATATGAAATCACCTTTAATTAGTTACCTAATTAATTTACCCTCGAGTTGCCATTTCACTCTTCCTGCAAGGAATAATTAGTCCCTACGCGGTGCATTATCCTTCCATCCCAAAATAGACCACTAACGGTAACCGTACCCCTGGCAAGTAAACACCCCATGGCCCCCTCTTCCCTTCCCCCCAAAACACACATCGTGCGTGATCTGTAGCAATGTTCCGAAACCCGACCCTAAATATTCAAGAAGCACTGTCAGGGTGTGGTTTCATTAATCGAGAGCCTTGCTTCGTTTTCGATCTCTAGGTCGAGGAGAAGGTCGAGCTCATGAACGATCTTCTTTGTGTTCTCAAAGACCTTTGTGTCTTTTTCAGAGATCCTCGCTTCGCCAATGGTACCGATTGTCCCGACAGTTGGCCGTTGATCTGTTGCGAAAATATTAAAAGCACTTGACGTCATAACCATGCCCAGGAGAGTTTTCTGTCTCCACGTCTTTAGAAGTATCGTGCCTTGCTGTTGTTTCTTTTCGCGTCTGGTCGGGTTCAGATGTCGGATAGATTTCGATCGTTTTATTTGGTAGATATTTATGTACACTTGCGTTAAAGTGGATGTTGTAAGTCAAGATGAAACAAAACGGGAACCGGTCAATAGATGCGATTGCAGACTAGACTACTGAGTGTTCCATTGAGTGTGGTGCTAAGTACGTGTCGCCAGTTCGTTTCGGACAAATCTGCTCATTCATGGAGGACGTGCGAATGTTTTCTTTGTATATTTATTTATCTGTTTCTCCTATCTCAAAATAAGTGTTTTCTTTTATGTGAGGAACCATAGATTGTGTGTTTAAAATATCATATATCAATAGATAGTATATGACAGTCAATATTTTGAGTTATTTCTGCTCCTTTTTAAATAATGGATAAATCTGTTAAAAAGGAAAGTGCTGCAGACATCCTGGTTGTTGCACAAATGTATTGAGATCAATAAAAAAGTTTATATGCACCTATGAAATCTATAGAAATTCATAGTTTTGTTCTGAGTTATCTGAAAATTTGCACATGGCAGTTTGAGGGAATGGGGTGGCTGTAAAAAAACTCTTTTCTACAATTTTCTTCTTAAACTCTTGTCTATATCTTCTGCATAGCTGAAAACGAGTAAATAAATACAGAATTGCAGGACCATAAATGCAAATATGTGTAATTCTATAAAAGTTTGATGTATAACTTTTCTAATTAAAAGTGGAGTGGGGTAATTGTAACCGGGTAATTTTTTTTTTAAATTTTGAAACTATTGCTGTGAGATAATTATAAACAATACCGAAACAAAACCCGGTCATCACCATTTGGAGATATTTATCTATAAGAACTTACAATTAGATTTTATATATAATTTACCATTGAATTTCTATACTTGCCCCGGAAATAAGGGAATTCCTTATGATTTTTTTATCATAAAACTTTTAACTGTTTTTAATTAAATAGTTACAGACGGTGTAAAAGTGACAACTATTGATGACATTTTCGATTTATGTAATTATATTTAATATAGCAACACAACTCTCGTTCTTGCAAAGTAATATAAATAAAAATATTTGAATAATACTATACCAATTTAAAAACGCTTAGATTAAGACATCTTTATCTGTACATTTCTTTCTATACCCACCTTATCAGTTTCCGAGTTATCCCTTTTCTTCGATATCAAATCAATGGCCAGTCTGTAAAATAGCTTCTTGTATCTATTTTAGTTCCTATGGCCTGGAATAATAATTACTCACAATAATTAGCATATTACATTTTGTGTACAACTGTTGAAAACCGCCTTCTTCTTATGATTTTCTTATCATATATATTTTAAGTGTTTTTAATTAAAAAGTTACTGGCTTTGTCAAAGTTACAGCTATTGGTTTTGGATTTGCGTTATTTTATATTAATATATCAACACAACTCTTGTTCTTGCCAATTAATATAAAAAAAAATTAATAATACTAGCAATTTAAAAACGTTCAGATTAAGGTTTCTTTATCTTATTTCTTTCTATACCCACCTTAATTAGTTTCCGAGTTGCCCCTTTTCTTTAATATCAAATCAATGACCAGTCTGTAAAATAGCTTCTTGTATCTATTTTAGTTTCTGTTGCCTGGAATAATAATTACTCATAATAATTAATATATTACATTTTGTGTACAACTGTTGAAAACCGCTTTGCTCGTATAATTTTTTATCATGTATATTTTAAGTGTTTTTAATTAAAAAATTACAGACAGGGTCAGAGTGACAACTATTGATGATATTTTGGAGGATTTATTTAATTATACTTAATACGGCAACACAACTCTGTTCTTGCAAAGTAATATAAATAAAAATATTTTAATAATACTATATTAATTTAAAAACGTTCAGATTAAGACATCTTTATCTGCACATGTTTTCTATACCCACCTTATCAGTTTCCGAGTTGCCCCTTTTCTTTAATATCAAATCAATGGCCAGTCCGTAAAATAGCTTCTTGTATCTATTTTAGTTCCCGTCGCATAATAATTACCCATAATAATTAACATATTACATTTTGTGTACAACTGTTGAAAACCGCTTTGTTCTTACGATCTTTTAATTAAAAAGTTACAGACGGCGTCAAAATGACAACTATTGATAATATTTTAAGTGTACGTAGTTGTACTTAATATAGCAACACAACTCTCGTTCTTGCCAATTAATATAAAAAAAAATATTTAATAATACTGGCAATTTAAAAACGTTCAGATTAAGGCATCTTTATCTGCACATTTCTTTCTATACCCCACCTTATCAGTTTCCGAGTTATCCCTTTTCTTCGATATCAAATCAATGACCAGTCTGTAAAATAGCTTCTTGTATCTATTTTAGTTCCCGTCGCCTGGAATAATAATTACTCTTGGGAAATGCTTTCCGACAGCAAAAGAGATACACGGAAAAGTTATTGAATGAGAGATAGAAATGTAATTTGGGCTGTGGCTCCTTCTGAGGGGCCTTTTTCTATTTTGGGAATTCCATTCTATTTCGCGTCATATGATTCGTGAACGCCGTTTGTTACAAAATTATGACGATTTATTTCTTAAAAATATAAAAATATATCGTTTTTGATTGTTTTATCTGTTTGACTTTTTAATGAAATATTCCTGAATTTTCATTGTAAAGTTTCATGGGAAATTAGGAAATAGAGGACTGAGGGTTGTTAAGTTCTAGGGATTTTAAATTAATTTCGGGATTGAAGGGGATTAGAATTTCGTTTTGTAAATAATTATGTAAAGTTTGTAAAATTGCTAGAATATCGTACAAATTCGTATACCAAACTAAGTTTCGATAAATTGAAATAAATCTCGAAATATTTTTTTTTAAATATGCAGTAAAATTGACATTATGTTATAACTAATGTGAAATATCATAAATTATCACATTATTTTTGAATTTGAAATAAAAAGGGGCAGAATTCAACCATTGTAATCTAACGTTTAAACAGATGAACTTATAAACCAAATATAATAAAAAGTGCCAAAATTGTAAAAGAAATTTTCCTAAATTTTGATAAAGGCGTTATTTTCTATTTAGAATGAAATACAAAAAAAGGTTTTGAAATAATCTTATATTTTTCATCAAAAGATGTTTACAATGAAAAAATATTTTTCCAAATGTACTTTATATATATATATTTATTCACGTTTTTTCCTTTGCCATTAAAAAATATCATTTTCACATTAAAAAATATCATTTTCACATTAAAAAGAATAATTAGCACAAATAAAAATAAACTAAAAAAATAATTTGAAATCCCGAAGGGCTCTTTTTGAAGCATCAAAATGATTCATATGAAAAAAAATCTAAAAGGAATGCATTATTTCTGAAATTTCAGTTTATTCCTGAACTATTTTTTTTAAGAATTTTATATTGCAGTATTTATTAAAGAAAAATTCACATATAGCTTGTTATAGTAGAATTCTACCGAAAATTCTTATTTTGAGTGCGTTGTTGAAACATTATATTTCAGAAAGTGCTTTGTTATAGTTTTCGTTATATAAAATCTAAGGTTTTTCCATTGTTTTTTTGTAAACATGTATCAAGAGAGAAGTTTATTACCAAATATAGTACAATATTTTACCAAATATAGTACGATATTTTACCAAATATAGTACAATATTTTACCAAATACAGTACAATATTTTACCGAATATAGTACGATATTTTACCAAATATAGTACAATATTTTACCAAATACAGTACAATATTTTACCGAATATAGTACGATATTTTACCAAATATAGTACAATATTTTACCGAATATAGTACGATATTATACCAAATATAGTACGATATTTTACCAAAAATAGTACAATATTTTACTAAATATAGTACAATATTTTACCCAAAAATAGTACAATATTTTACCCAAAAATAGTACAATATTTAACCAAATATAGTACAATATTTTACCGAATATAGTACGATATTATACCAAATATAGTACGATATTTTACCAAATATAATACAATATTTTTCCGAATATAGTACGATATTTTACCAAATATAGTACGATATTTTACCAAAAATAGTAAAATATTTTACTAAATATAGTACAATATTTTACCCAAAAATAGTACAATATTTTACCCAAAAATAGTACAATATTTAACCAAATATAGTGCAATATTTAACCAAATATAGTACAATATTTTACCAAATATAGTACGATATAACATATAGAGAGTATTTATTAGTTTAATTCTTTAAAATATATATTTAATTACATTTTTTTTAAGTTGGGAAAAATGTTTCAAACAGTATATTATTTATATGTTGTCAAATTTTTATTTTGTTGATATATTAATATTTCTTTATGTTTAATATTATTTAGTCCCTACAAAACGTTTTTTATGTTGTTTAACATTAAACCAACCGTATCTTAATTTAAATTGTTACAGCATGTACCGAGAGCCATAGCACTAAACAACACTTTCAAATATAAATATAAAGTGAAACTTTGAGACAAAAAAATCTCGAAAAACATTATGCACGTGATTTACTCCTTTTTTGTGTTTACAAAAAGTGAAATTATTCGTAAAAAGATTTAAGAAATTGCATGTTATTCTAGAACTATTTTTAAAAAAAACTTTTTTATGAAAACAAAAGAAATGGAATTTAGATTTGCGAAGAAGAAACCTACACAGCATTTTTATTGTTATATAGCTTAGCCGGGAAATCTCCTTCTTAAAACATAGCTTAAATGAAGAAAAAAAAAGAAAAGTCTTATTCACTTTATTTGTTACAATTTTTATAAATCAGATTAAAGCAAGACAAAGTTACTTCAGTTATTTTCTTCTCAAAGTTTTATTTTAAGCTGATTATTATTTATAATATAAAGAAAAAAGTTTGTTTTGTACAACTCTGTAAAAAGTATACAGTAAAGAAAATATTGCTTTTATGTCATTGTTTCTTTGTCGTATTTACTATTTTTCATGGATTTTAAAGTTACTTGTATCCAAACAATGTATCAAGAAGAATGCATTAACTACAAAATTTAGAATATGCATTTTACTAGTTTTCATAAGACATGAAAACAAAGATGCCTAAATCAAAAGTATGAATAAGGGATATTTCGATTTTTTAGGATTTGTTCGTAGACTGCTATATTATTTTATACTTTCGGGAAACGTATTACATTAAGATTATATTAAATAAACATTGTGATCGCGTTATCACAGTATAACGAGGGATGTACACATAAAAAATAGCAATCGTTTTAAAAGTGACTATTTTTACTTCTATCTAATAATATAGGAAATTATTTGTTGTCAACACCACGTTCTATAAACATGAAAGCAAATAGATTAAGTAAAATCTAGATAGAAGTTTTCAACATATTCTTTCATATTTTAAATGGAAAAATGTGACTTTTAAATGGTAATCACATGAAACGTTTCCAGGAGCATGGGGTATGATAAAGAGTTATGGGATATTGCATGACGTTACTCCTCTAATATCTTTAAGCATGCACCTAAATTAATTGCGCTGAGACAAGGAAGGTCTTATATAGTTAATTTTTTAGGCGTTTTATATTAAAAAAAAGGGTGGGTTATTTACGAAAATATAATGATTGTATTTAACCAACAACATTTTGGCTGGGACAACATTTGTCTCATAAATTTTACAGATGTAGAGAAGGGCTTGGGACAATTTTGACCACGGAGGGAGGGAAGAAGTTTTAAAACATATGAGATCTGAAATATACGGTGCGGCAAAACAGGTAATTACATAGTTTCGAACATGTGGCGCTTGACTAATGGTTTCTACAGATCGTCTTCAGCTGGGCTTTTAAGTTTTTCAACACCTCAAGTGACCCTATCCTCCACTGCGAATCTACCTGCTTTGAGGAAGAATTGTTAATGATCCGTCCGTCAGACAGTTACATGCCTCTTATTGTAACGCAAGTCGTCCTTCCACAATGCTTTGAGAACTCTTTGTCCTTCCTCCCAAAGGGACATCCCCCCCCCCCCCCGTTTAGGAATTAGTCCACGGACAGGAAAAGTTTTCTTTAACGGACCACACGTGGAAAGGTATAAGAATTTATGTTAGCTCAACTAAAATTCAAAAATATTTAAGATTAAAATCCAAAATAAAAACAGTACTGAATAAAGTCATAACTTTATATCATGTTTCGTTGAAATCAACATATGTTTTTAAATATTCGCAATCACCTAATCTTTCTCAATACAAAAATGTGTGGTTATTATATATTTTCGAGCTTTCTTTTTTATTTTTAAGTATAGTATGATCTACGTATAGTTCCCGAGGTTTGCATTAAATCGCCTAAAAAAATCGCCCATAGCTTTCTGTGATTTATAAAATTCACTGAACGTTTAAAAACACAGAAAAATTATCAACCAGCAATGTACACAACAGGGAATATGTAATGGATAATGTTTGTCATATTAAGTGCAAGAATTTTACACATGTTAAATATGGATTCACCTCGTCACTTTTTCTAAAGATAAAAATTTTCGAGTATGCCAAAACCCTCAAATACCTCAAGTAAAAATAGTTTATTATAACATCACAAATATTGCCTTTGTGTCATGAAGAATTAACATTCAAATGCTCAACTTAATGTACTAATACAACCACTCGTGCAACTCAACAATGGGAAGGTCAATAAAAACATGAATAACATTTGCCATGACCTTGTTACTGTCCCTAGATCTTATATTTCATTATACATTTACGAATGATTTATAATTTAGAAAAAAAACACAAAAACTCAAGAGAAGACAATTTTTTAATATAGTTATTCGCATTACTTTCGGTTTTACATATGCATTCGTTAAAGTCGTAGGAAGAGAGACAATGCGAAATTTAAACAATATGTAATGATTTCTTTTTTTAATTTTCCGTTGTATTGACTTCAGCTTTCATTATCTCAGATGGAGATAATGTACACGCATTGCATAATCATTGCATTTGAGAATGATATTTAATGCACTTACGTCGCATTCCGTTGCGCAATTGTAATTCAAATTTTCAATGTAGGCGTATAATTTATTGTTTTCAAACAAACAGTAGTAAGGAACTCTACCATTTTTCTGTATTTGGAATGGGATTATTAAATTTCATTTCCTGATTTATTATTCCACAAATGTAAAATTATTAATTATTAAGTATTCAATAATTATTAAGTAATTTTATTTGTGAGTTAAATCTTCAACTTGGGAGAAGCAGCGAATTTTTCGTCGGAGGGTTACGAATTGGAGCCTTTTCATCCATCAAATATTTGTCGAGTAGTAGGAGGGGGTATATATTAAACCCATTGTTGTCTAAATGTCCTCAGGTTGCTGGTAGTGTGAACGTTTAATAGGTAGAGTATTGACACTTTGGCTGTCCTCGTCATAACACTATACTTGAAAATACGTTGTGTTCACTTGTCTTTTTTGAAGGGATAAATACGAAAGGGCCCTAATAGCCCAATGTGTAGCTATAGTTTGACGTTTATTTATCAACCCAACCAAAAAAGTACAATGGTTGAGTTAATCGAATATGCATGATACCTGACTCAGAAACAGTTCCATGCGATCTCACTGTGTAAAGAGAGATAGTGCACTTTAAATCTGTCATAATTGAAATAGTCTCCCGTTGATCGTGGTAGTGGAAATATAGAAAGTGTATTGCCGCCAACTCTTTTGATCTTTATCTGATAAACTCTTTTGGGGTCATTTGCTATATATTGATAATAAAGGCTCCTTGTGTAGCTCAACTGATTATTTAATTAACCAGACAACCTAAATATCAATACAACTTAATTAATAGGAGGACTGAGATTTAATTAAGACCAAGACTATTTGTTTAGGTTCTCGATATTTGTGGGTACATCTTGACGATATTTATCACTATACAAATATACATTATTTCTAGCAAACCCGAAAACAATAATATACCAACATTTTATGTCGATGCGTTATGAGAAACTCAAAAATTTGAGGTAATAAATACACCTTGAAAACATAATAACCTTGATTAACCTTGTGGTCATTGGTCTATTTTTATTCGCATAATGTTAAAAATGTTTTCTCAAAATTGACGCAAGTTTCTTTAAATATGCTCTGATTATATTTTTTACCAAAAAATAAAAGTATAGCCATCGAGATTAACAAAGTTTCACGAGATTTTTTTTAAAAAATCAATATTAATTTAAAAAAAACTTTTTGGAGCAGTTGTTTTATATGACATTTGGCACGTTTTTTTCTTGAGGATGAAAAAAGTCGCCGAAACAGTTTTTCGATTTACGCTGATGAATTTTCGAATTTATTATCGAGTTTTATGTAACAGAAGCGGTTATTAAACTTTCCTGGTGTTTATAATTATTGATCGGCACTCTTTAGCTCACGCACGTACCGTGCGCTAATGTCACAGACTGGTACCTCGATCACGGCTCCGGGCAATTGTGATCTCCGGCCTAACGCTACTCAGGATCAAAGCTGAGACAGTCTTCGAGCAGTTGATTATGGTGCTTACAGGCAATCCTTTGAGCAGTTGATTATAGTGCAGAAATCCGAAAAAAAACTCACATATACAACTCCAAAAAAGTATTTTAAAACGTAGTGTTGTAATCTTCCGCTGATATTCGAAATTGCCACTAAAAATAGTTCCGGGAACCGCACAAAAGAATACGCGGCACGATGACGCCATAGGGTTACCAAATCGAAAGACATAGCAAGAATAGAAAATTACCATCAAAGTCAGGCGGGGTTGCTATAGTATGTATTTATCACACACAAAAAAAACCGCGCCAAATATCCTATAATACATCTATACCAACTTTTCCGTGTTTCTTATGTTTTATTTACATTTTGGGAGCCCCTTTAAATACCCTTTGCAAATTACACGAATGCTTTGCAGTAAATCACTCTCTGCCCCCACAGCAATACTAATTGGGATGTTTATTAAAATGCGCATTTCTCTCTTCCACAGGGCAGTGCATCTACCGTGGACGTGGCTCTGCTGGCCGAAGCTCACGGCCTGGTGACGGACATGCTGGCCGACCCCCACCTGCCTCCTCACGTGGTCGGGGGTCTTCGGTCTCTTGCCTGCCTCCTCTCCCCTCCCCAGGTGGTCAACCACCGGACGCAGAGGCCGGGCGGTACGAGCATCTCTCTGGCAGACTTCAATTCCGGGTCGGACAACGAGGAGATACCCTACACCGGGGAGAAGCCCTCGGCACTCACCAAGGTGAGGAAGGCGGACTTATTCATTTGACACTTACATTCCATAGGTGTTGTTCTATAGTGCACATAGGTAGATTAATTACAAATGACAATTATTATCGCTTGTAACCAGATGCTAATGGTGTATAAATATCGCCACGCTCGTATGTAATGTCGCCATGCTTATATGAAATGTCGCCATGATCATATGTAATGTCGCCATGCTCGTATGCAAAGTAGACATGCTCATGTAATCTCATATGCAATGTCGCCGCATGCTCTTGCTCATGTAATGTCGTCATGCTAATATGTAATGTCGCCATGCTCATATGTAATATCGCCATGCGTATATATAATGTGGTCACGCTAATATGCAATATCGTCATGCTCAATGTCATAAACATTGTATTTTTGTAATTAGAATTTTTACCATCCTATCACTTTATATATTTAGTGTTGACCGGTCAAATGTACAAATTTCGCTGCATATCGAAGATACAACACTAGGAGTTAGGTGAATGAACAATCTCCCTTGCTTCCAGAATGTTAGTCTAACAGAATGTTAGGATCTAACCCTGCACACTTATTTTCAATCATATTTTTAAAACGTTTGGTTTAAGAAGATTTAAAACAGAATTTTTTTTATAGATTAAATTAGATCAACAAAAGTTTAAAAAATACTTACCATATTTTGATGATACGATAAAAAACATATTCCCGCATAAACGTGATGTCCACATGCGATTTCTACATATCGTAGTGCAACTACTACAACTAGATAACGCCATAGGAAGATTAAGGTATGAAATGCAATTATATATATACCTTATCTATAATTGCATGTAATACCTTAATATTTCTATGGGTTATCTAGTTTTAAGTACTATTGCCACGATATACTATAACTTTTATATTTTTACTAAATTCCAGTAGGTGTCGCAAAATCGTATACTGGTCAAAGGTGAAAAGGATTAAAGATACAGCATCTTATTATTCACTATACTCGAGGACAACTTAAGTTGACCCTAAAGTAATTGAATATTTATACATATCATAGCTTCCGCTTCAGGTTCAACTTAGGTTGTCCCCGAGTATAGGTAATTCTAAAAAGTCTTATGATAAATAAAAATATTGGTCATAAAAATGACTGTTTATATTTCATTTATGTACTTCATCACAAAACAAGAAATTAAATGTTCTTGACTTTTACTAATGTATTCTTTTAATGTTAAAAGAAGTTGTTTAATGCTTGGGGCTTATTTACATAGGAATATATCTCTTTGGTTAGTAAACACTAGTAATTTGATTAGAAATACTATATAACTAGTAATGTGGAATACATTTTATTTCAAATCCAAAAAGAATATATGTATATTTACATTTTAACACTACATTAGCAGCATCCGTCAAAACAATGAGTACTTATTGTGGAATTACATTGGTGGTGAGAATATGTTACTAATGCAGTAAGCTCAATTGTGTAGCGACATTTATTTTAAGTTTTATGTGAAAATAGATACAATTCAACAGTATTTATTTTCTCAAATAGTATTCCAGTATCAGTACTTTGTACCATACTAAGTGAATATTTTTTTTGTCATAACTGATATGCATTGCTTCTTTAAACCTATTTACATTTTTAAATTAGAAGTAATGATAATTTTTAAGTCGCAAATAATAACTACGCAAGTCAGTAAATTTATTGTAGTAAGTTATTGTATGCTTAATTTTTTTTTTATTAATCTTTGAAAACTGACTGACTGAATTTATTATTGGCTTTAGTAGAAACTAACAAGTTATCAATGCGTTCAATCAAAAGAAAATATGTCAAGTAAAGGTTCGTGCATAAGCAATTTTGTCAAGATAAACAACGTTGGTTTAATCAGTTAAAAAACCTTTTTGATGTTAGTAATTTATATGGCGGTGGTTTCTTATATCCAAAGTAAGGGGTTTGAATCTTTAAAAATTCTATTGGCAAACTTCTAAAAACGTTTTTGCCATTTTCGGCGACTTTCGATCTGACTGACATATATGTTTTTGCATACGCGCTCTTCATCTAAGAATAAAATTGTGTTTAATATAGATATGTTTCCAAAGTTCTAGGAATTACTGCTCGTTCAATATTCAAATTCGGTTTTCATTAATTTACAAAAAAATAACATATTGTTGGAAAAAAAAGTCATAAGTCTAACTCTGGCACTTTTCAGGAGAGCATAAAGAAAATTGGTTTATCATGATAATTCTATAATAGATCCTTTTTTGCACACACATTTGGCTGTATCTTTTTATTGGATTAGCTGATGACATCAGGGATTTTGACACCATGTAGAAATCATTAAATGTATAGTATTAAAGAAATTAGAATTGTTTCACATACGACCTTTTGGACTGTCAACCATGATAGACAGAAATTAAGATTGAGATTTAATTAAAATTGAATATTCAGCAGTTCATTTACAAATTTTCAAATAAAAAAAATACAGATATTGGAAATTTCTTGCTCAGTCTTTTCTTCGTCGTTATTTAAATTTAGTCATTTCAATATACAGTAGACTCTCGATAACTCGAACTTCGATAACTCGAATTTTTCGATATCTCGAAAAAAATCGATTTCCCTGCACCTTCATTACTTATTTAATGTAATTTTATCTCTTTAATTCGAAGTTTTTCGTCGTTATTTTCGATAACTCGGAAGTTTCCTCACAACTCAAAATTTTGTTTTCCTCTCAAAACTACAGATTTTGAAGAATCTTTAGCATATATGTAATTGCCACGTTCTTCTTTATCGGTTCTCTTTCTTATTGTGCGTTATTGAAAGGGTATATGTACAATGTATTCCTACCTGTGCCTCACCCTTTTGTTTGAATGTCGCCAGTCACTTTCTTGTCACTATCTTGGAACATTACCGACCGTCCAGAAATCAACTCAATTAAAATATGAAGACGACACTCGACCCCTTCTCTTTTTTGTTTATGCTTTCGTGTGGTGTTGATTTGTCGCTGCGAATAATAGCGACAAAACGATAATGCAATGCACTTCTCTATAGCCGCATTTGATGAGAGATCGCTCTCAGAAGAAGAATGGTAATGAAGAAGGATAACCTCCTCCAAAGATAACTTTGTAAGATGCTCTATCTTTCATAAAAACTATGCGTGCATTCATTGAATCGAGGCCGGAAATGAAAACATCAGAGACCTTTTAAGCAATCGTGCATTTGGAAAATATAATTGATTTCGAAAAAAATAGAAATACTCACCAAACTATTTCGGATAGATATGTTAAATAAAGTCGTGTAAGAATACTAGTATTTATTTTTACCAAAACAGTTTTTTTATAGGATTTTCGATAACTTGAATTTTCGATATCTCGAATTTTTATACACTTCCCTTCGAGTTCGAGATAACGAGAGTTGTCTGTAATAAGAGAAACAATAGCTACTATAATGAAAACATTCTATTTTCCAAGAAAATTTGTTTTTATCAAAACTAATATTAGCGCCCTGTATTTTTTGTTATATATTTATTTATTAATTGTGAAATACCAGGGCGAAAACATCTAAATTTGTGTCATTCCTTTTAGTTCAAATCATATAAAAAGGACACATGAACATAAATATTTTTTTTAAAATATATTTGTTTGAGATGTTTATTATTTATAAAATATATCTAGTTAAACGGGATCAGTGTAGGTTATTTGGTTATATTACTCGTTACCAATATACATACTATCACATAAAATCTTTCCTTTTGTAAAAAGCAATATAAACAATTGAATAACGTAATTCTTCTTCATATATGGTAACCGAAAGATTGGAATGTTTTATTTGAGAAGCGCTTTTTCAGAAACGTGGGTGAAAACTACTAATTTACAAATTGAACCATTTGCCCAATTCTTTTAAATTAACTGAATAATTAATCAGTCAAGTAATAACAACTACTTGATGTATCTTTGCATTTAGATAAAAATGAAATAATAAATGAATTAACCAAAAACATGTGTCAACAATTTTATTAACATTTCACAAATGCATGATTGTTATTAATTTTTAAAAACACTGTCGATTTCTAAGAACCTATCAGTGTATTTTTTTATTTAATTAAATTTCAGAAATCTAAATTTCTAAATCAAGGGACAGTTAGGGTTTTAATTTCATTAAAACTATTCAGTTAAACGCTCCGAAATAAATTATACAAAATGTATTATACAAAATAATAGAATTGCTGATTTGATTTTAAATGATACTTCATTTGTTAAGGCTATTAGAATATTATTTTAAACTAAACTTTATTCCAAAAGGTACATGTCAGTTATATGCAGAATATTATAGTCATTAGAATAAGGTAATTACGAAGATTATACATATTATGTTGATGACGTACCTTCAATTAAGGTGCATTTTTCTTTTAATCAATTTTGCGTAACGTTATGCAGGAGAAATTTCTCGTAGTGGAAAAATTCCAAGAACGTAAGATATATAATGCATTCCGCTTCATGAAGCATTACATTCATCGCAACTACAAAGCAGTGCTACAAAATAACAAGTTAAAATATGATGGAGTAATTCGGGAATAGAAGAAGTCTTGGCAAGTTGCTAACAGGCATGTTTAATTGATTCGATGGCGTTTAAAAAAACGCATAAATAATTAGCGACTTTTGACGGTTACCAGAAGAAATGTATTCTGTAATTAAACCAGATGAAACCATGTTTAATTTATATTGTGTTATTCATTCAGAGGAAATGTGAAAGATAAATTTTTATGGTAAATATTTTATTTTGAGTTTTATTTCATGCATTTCCGGAAGTTCAAATTTTTGATGAATGTCGTTCGTCCTGAGGCGTATCACATATTTGTTAGGTTATGTAAAAAAGCGATTTTTGCCATAGAGAGGTATTTCATTGAATTCGAATACATTAATGTTTTAAAATAAGAATTTTACGCAAATTACAAAGATCATATTTTGAATTTAAAATATTGCCACGGCCATATGTCGTAACCACATTTTCTGAACTTTTCGGTAACGAGAAACATTTGTTAGATTATTCCCTAAGGCAAGTGATTACACGTTTAGTTATTGGATGCATGGCAGACATTTTATAACAATTTGGTTTTAAAGTTAATTTTAAAAGGCAGGTTATTGATAAATAAGTAATCAAAAGCAATTTTCCAAACAAAGGTAATTATTAAAAGTAAGGGACATAGTTTCGTGTGAACATCGATATAATGTCAAGTTAAACTTTTTTAATTGACCGATCGTTAGCGGATCCTCTTTTAACTCGACAGTTCAGAAGGTTTTCTGTTTGTGAATGTGTTTGTGACGTAGTCACAACCAACTGCGCTGTTCGATTTTCTTTAAATTTGGCATGAATGTTCATTGAAGTCGTTAAAAATGATATATATGATTAAAAGAATTTCGGGAGGTTTCAAAATTAGTAGATTTTAATCACGAAGAAAAAAATTTCAAAAGTATTAAATAATATTTGTAGAATTTTTTTAATGAATATTCAATACCTAGTAATTTATAATAAAAATCTCGTGCGTAATATTAAATAATTTAATAATATATTTTATCCAAACAAGTCAGGGAGTGTTATTATCGATTTAACAACAGTGTTACAATCTCCCAATTCTCAATCTCGGTTTTCTTATGATATACTAAAGAGTATTTGATTTGTATTAAGATGTGTTAAGTATGGCGTTTTAAGAGGAAAATCTGAATTGAACTGTCAAAAACTATTTGAAATAAAAATAAAGCCTTGAGAGGAAGAAAATACATGGTGCGTTCCATAAGTAATGCGAATTGTTTCCTGACGCGACTATACACTGCAGCGCCCTCTAATTTACTAGTTTAGGTGGAGGGGGTTATTAGCTTCATAACGTACCCATTCTCAGTCAGTCGGCTCCAAGCTGCTGGAAAGACAGGGCGTGCGTTCTCTGAAGCCCGTTTTCAGCTTAATGTAACACGGCGCGATGGATGGAGCAATGTTACGATATCAAATTTTGTGTTAAACTTGGGAAGTCCGCCACCGAAACGTTTCTATTAATTCAGCAGGCCTTTGGGAGTGATAGCTTGTCCAAATCCCAAGTTCACAGATGGCACAAGTCGTTCAAGGAGGCATGATCAAGTCCAGGATCAAAAGAATGCTCATTTGTCTTCTTTGATGTCAAAAGCATTGTCCAACAGGAATTCGTATCTATCGGAACCACTGTGAGCGCAGCTTTTTACTTAGAAGTGCTGAAAAGGAGGGTCTCGCACTGTTTAAGTGACATCAAGAACGCATGGAAACTTCATCACGAACGCGCTAAGCCACAACGCCTTCGTTGTCAACGATTTCCTGGGCCCATACCCCACTGCTTCCACAGCCTCCCTACAGTCCTAACCTGGCTCCCCCAGACTTTTTTTTGTTTCCGAGCTTAAAAGGAACCATGAAAGAGAAACATTGGGCACGATTGAAAACATCCAGGCTCATGTTACATCGGCTCTAAAGGACCTCCCGAAGAAGGCCTTCCAGGATGCCTTCCTGGCCTGAAATGATGTTGTAATATAGCCTCCATAAATGTATCGACGCAAAAGGGTGCTATTTTGAAGATTTTTAACTAATTGTACGAATATGTCCAATAAAAGATTTTTTATGAATTTGGTCGCATAACTTATGGAACGCACCATACATGCTTTTGAGAAATTCTTAAAAATCTCACATTGCAATTCTTCAATCTTTTTGAAATGTATTGATGTGACCAGCAGTAACTACTCTACGAAAATTACGGTGATGTTATTCAATCGAATTAAATAAAAATATACGATTATGTTTCCAATAAAAAAGTGGTTTTATAAAATAATTGTAATTTTACGATTTTTTTCATTGAGAAATTGGGCTTTGAACGACAAAAATCGAGTATTACGACCCATTTTCCTACATCTTACCCTATGCCATAAAGACATACGTTGAAGAAATAGGCCGCCATTGGTTAACAATTACTGGATACTAAAAGCATTGTTTTGCGTGAATAAGCCGTTTATCTGAACATTAAAAATCTACTGGGATGGTTTGACCCATCACAAAAGGGTAAACGACTTGTTAATAATACTGGTGATGGACCATTAAACAGAATCGAGCCTTCTAGTTTCGAAACCAGATAAATCCCTTTGAAAAAACAATCTAGAGAAGTAAAAATACTATTGCATTATTTATGAATGAATGTTATCTTCTTTTCTTACAAATTGGTATTAGATAGCCCAATTTTTAGCTCTATATAACTATTACTTTGAGAAAAAAAATTATTTTGGATCTGTCTGGTTCTGCAACCATGCTTTGGATCTATTTGATTTTGCAACAAAGCTCTGGGATGTAGCTCGACTACTGCTTTGCTACAATGCTGAAGTATTCCATTATTACAGTATTGCATTATTGCAATTAGATTTTAGTAAGTCAAGGGAGTTAAATGATTTAAGAGGTGGGAAAGGGGGTATGGGGATGGCTGTTCGAAGTTTCATGTCGACATAATCTTTTCCTCGCTTTGAAGGTCAAGTGTGCCGAATACCATCAAGATCAGAATAAAACGGTAGATTTGTAGAAGAAACATACATACAGAAACTCTTCTTTATATATATATATATATATATATATATATATATATATATATATATATATATATATATATATATATATATATATATATATATATATATATATATATATATATATATATATATATATATATATATATATATATATATATATATATATATATATATATATATATATATATATATATATATATATATATATATATATATATATATATATATATATATATATATATATATATATATATATATATATATATATATATATATATATATATATATATATATATATATATATATATATATATATATATATATATATATATATATATATATATATATATATATATATATATTTATTATCCCTCCATTATTAACTTTGAATTTCCAGTGTTCATTTAGTCTCTTACAATCGCTACAAGCAACACTTACCTATATTGCATCATACTATTTTTCCTCTAGTCCAGTCGTCATCTGACCATGGTTCTAAAATAACGAGGTGCATGTATGAATGTGTGTATGAATGTGTTTGTGTGAATGTGTATGTGTTCCCAGGTCTTTCCTTCGAGATTGACCCTGAACCGTCGCCAATAGCCCACTGTGCAGCTCTAGTGTGACGTTAATTAATAAAACCAAACCAAACCAAACCAACCTCCTGTCCAGTGGTCGGCAAACCTCTGCTTGCGAGCCACATGCCGCTCTTTGGCCCGTTGAATGTGGCTCTTTCACAAAATAACACGCTCGGGAGCGCACGTGCAGTAGCCAGCTTAGGAGTACCCTAATTAAGTAAATAACAATGTACCTATCTATATAGTTTCAGTTTAAAAAATTTGGCTCTCGAAAGGAATTTCAATCGTTGTACTGCTGATATTTGGCTCTGTTACTAATGAGTTTGCCGAACACTGCCCTTAGTCGATACCAATAAATGTTTACATATTCAATGGCACGCGCGTTTAAAATGGGTTAATACCTTTCTCGATCCTTGCATCGGTTATTTCATTAGCAACTAGATATGTAGATAATTCGATGTTTAAATTTAATCCGAAAAATGTTTTTTTTTTCGTTTTAAATTGCATAGAGGGTTGCCTAAAGTAATAAAAAAAATTGACTGGTAATAAGTAAAGATAACTACATGATTTGATTTGCATAAAGTTAAATCCATATTCAAAGAGATTGTTTTCCACATTTATATTAGTCTATTTTCATATTTCCTATCTGGCATATCTATAGTATTAATAAAAAATTTGTTACTTGTCTATACACAAATCTTGATTTTAAATAGTGGATGATTTCAAAGGTTTTTAATAGAAAATATTTAATTTTTATTTATAAAATGGGCTTAGTTTTATGCTGTGAAGAGGCGAATCTTATTAAGTAATTTTTTTTGGTATTTACTAAGAAACAAAAAATAAAACCAAACCTATCCATTGACAGTATCGTATGTTAAATTTTTTCAGCAATATAATAAAAATAAAACACTACCTTCGAATTTGAAATAAATTGCAACTAAAGCTGAATAAATACCTGAATATTTTATTTAAAGATAGAACATATAGCATTTCAAGTATAGCAAAAGGAAATACATTCACTTTTAAAAAGAATATATTTTTAATACGTTAAGCTTTGGTTTGGTCAAAACCTATTCATTTTAAGACATTACATAGCGATGTCTATAGTGATCTAGAATTTATGCCTGAATAAACATATTGCTCTTTGTTTGTCTTTTTGAATATGTATAAACCTATGCTATTATTATTGAATTAATTAATTTTCGATATTTATATAAGACTTAAAAAGATATAAGTTTTTGTTTCAATTATATAGTATAGTATTTGACTATTTTTCTACAAAAACTCCCGTTTGTTTATTAGTCTAAGAAAATGCATGCATGTTTTATATTGTAAACAAAACACTGAAACATGCTCAGTGTAATTTTTGTGCACTACTGCATGCTTAATTATTGTATTTTAAGCAAACCACTTTTTTTACAAAAATTATGTAATAAAACTTGAGAGTAAAATTTTTTCGATCGTATTAAATATACAAAACATATAATAATAAACATTTCTTCTTAAAGGAAATTTTACATCATAATATATTAAATCACATATCTTTGTTAACTATTTATTCTTAAATAAACAAAGTTTGTTTTTAGCACATGAGTTTATAGTTTATGTTTTCAACTAATGTATTTTAGATATATTTTTAAAGTTTAATTATTATAATAAATATAGCTTTCATAAAATATCCTAAAGCTTTAAATTTAATTTTTTTTAATGTAGAGTATTTTTAAGAATTAACATCCTATATGTAATACTAGAAAACTGGGGATTTTCGGTCGACTGTAGACGTCCAAAATTCTAAAAATGGAAATAAATCACAAAATTGAAAAACAAAATCTAGCTTCTTACCTTTTCAAAGTGCCCATTGTTTTTCTGTAAGGCATGTCAGTTATGAGTTATTAGCCTTCAAAACATCAGAAGTTCTGCTTATAAATAGTTTAAAAATAGGTTATTTAGAAGCGGACCTTTACCCTTTACTTAAACATGAAGTTTTCAATTTTACACTCGCATTTGACTTGTTACAATAATTAAAACCCAACGCACAGTTTTGGATGCTGTGTTAAGTTTCTATCTAACATTCATTTGCTGCCACTATATACAGGCACGTAGGTATAGATTTTTTATGTGAGGGGTTCAGCGACTGAGCAACGGTTTTCTTTAGGTTACTTATCCCCCCCCCCCTAAACAAAAGTTGAGGGGAATCCTCCCCCAAAACCGACACCCCCACTTTTTTTTCCTAAACTTATAATTCTTTTTGAGTAAACATTAATACGTTGACAGATAAATATGTTGACAGATCATAACAGGAACATTTATCATTTATTTTTCATGAAATCGTTATATCAGTCATTACCTATTTTTAAAATTAGTAAATACCACTCCCTAATTATGAAATAAATTTAGAGAAAAAATTGAAGTTTTGAGAATCATTGTTTTGATTAATATATGGTTTTGGAGCATCCTGTGTATACGTCCCCGTTTGACGATCTTTTCCCTTTATCGCCGAAATCCAAATGCTAGAAAATGAACCCGATGATGTCATGTGATACTTAATTTGAGGTAAAAATTGCTTAAAAACATATTTTTTAATTTATTTTGGAAAATTATTATGGATTATTTTTGGATTATTTTCCGGGGTAGGACTCCCGGGAAATATCAACTTTACAAGAAGTATAATACGAGAAAGTAACATTTTTCTAGTTTTTTTAAAGTATTTTTACAGTAATTCGATTATTAATTTTTTTTCTCTCTTGACTTTCAATGGGAGGGGTTTGAACTCCCTTAACCATCCCCTTACCTACGTGCCTGACTACATATAAACGCATGTTGTTTACGCACTTTCATAATCATTCCTATTAAATTTGTAAAGTCATTCTTCATGTAAACCGGGCAGTAACTGTAAATTGACATTGGCGGGCACAAATTGATGTAAATTTTCTTTTAAGAGACTCGTTTCAGCCTGAGCGTGAAAGAAATAGTGCAACATCAATCATCCGACAAGTATTTTCTTTCACGTCGCAGCAAGATAGGCTCCACGCGCGATGTTAGGATAAACAACACGAGACTGCTCCGGATATATCACATAACCCTGTCACTTCATTAGACTAGGGAGATTTTTTTGTTCGTTGTGTATGACAAATTATTAGGGCGCTCTTTTTCATTTCACTCTCTCATTTCCAGCTTTTGGCGTGCTTAAGTGGGAACATGCTTCCTTGTATATGTATCTTTGTCAAGAAATTTTTATATTTTGTTTGTTGTTTATTGTTTTTTTTTCCTTGATTTGATCCATCACTCTTTTTTTTCTGATTTTCCTTAACGTTACCATAATAGTATCCAATTTCTGTGATTTCACTTCGTAAAATTACGAAATGGATATTATTTATACAGTTTTTCCTCACAAAACCCACATTTTAAAAAGTAATAAGATCTTATTAATTGAGTCGTTTTCGTCCAATACGGGCTTAATAGCTCAACAATATCATATTCATGGGTTTAAGTTAAACAAATCCCATTTTAATCGGGAAGGGAGAAAACACTATTTCTATAATAGGGTAATAGACAAATGGAACAACTTGCCAGTGAATAGTGTTAATTGTAAACGAGTAACGGATTTTAAGAAGAAGTTAGATATGCATTGGGGGATAGTTAAGAGGTACTAGCTTGTTGGACCAACCTTGTTGGGCCTTGAGCCTGTTGTTGGTCGTCAATATTTGTATTTGCATCACTCTTTTTTTTCTGATTTTCCTCAACGTTACCATAATAGTATCTAATTTCTGTGATTTTACTTCGTAAAATTACGAAATGGATATTTTTTATACAGTTTTTCCTCACAAAACTCACATTTTAAAAAGTAATAAGATCTTATTAATTGAGTCGTGTTCGTCCATTATTGGCTTAATAGCTCAACAATATCATATTCATGGGTTTAATTATATAAATCCCATTTTAATCAGGTAGGGAGAAAACACTATTTGTATAATAGGGTAATAGACAAATGGAACAACTTGCCAGTGAATAGTGTTAAATGTAAAGGAGTAACGGATTTTAAGAAGAAGTTAGATATGCATTGGGGGATAGTTAAGAGGTACTAGCTTGTTGGACCAACCTTGTTGGGCCTTGAGCCTGTTGTTGGTCGTCAATATTTGTATTTGTATTTCTATAGTTATACAGTTTTAAATACTAGATTGTATTACTTGTATGATTATTATTATTTATTTAAGTTTATTTCTTATCTCACTGATTTTCTTTTACTTAAATGTATATTTGTAAATTGTTTTAACCGGATAGTATTTTAAATATTTTATTCCAATACTTGCTTTTCTTTTAAGTTTGAAAACTATTAAACATTCTTAAAGTGTTAGTTTTTAAATTATTCATTAAACCGACAGATTAAAATCCCAAAGTATAACATAAAAGTCTTAAGATATTGAAGGAAATAATGGATATTCCAGGACGCGATATTAGATCCATGACAGTTAATGGAAAAACGTGAGAAATATCATAAAACTCATTATTATTTGGAATAATGCCTGAATAATTTTCTATCGTTAATAATTTGGTTAATAACTCATGCTACACAAAACACACAACATCGACTTTTCTGCCAAATTATTATATACCATACTTTTTTCTATACTCCATTAAAGGTAACGGAATGTAAAAAAATCATTTTAATAATTATAAGTGTAAAAATCATAAAATAGTTTTAGTTCTAACTTATATTTATAACACTTAAAAACATAAATATATTTTCAAAAAATTAAGAAATGGTTTTCAAAAAACAAATATCATTAAAATACTAGTAATATTTAAATTTTGCATGCCATTCAAATTTTGAAACTTTCATTTAAATATTTTTAAGAACTGCAATAGACACTATGCACGACATGGTGTAGAGATTACACATGACATCATTTTGAAATATAAGTGACATAATGTGTATGTATTATTGGTTGATGGTGACCACTCACTTCGTTATTCACCAATCACAAAGTCTAATCGACTATGTGCTTGCTTTTGTTAACCCGTCAAAAATTTTAATCTCGAAACCAGGTCATGTATAATATATAACTTATTTTCAACTAATAAGCGAAAATGTATTTTTAGAAAATTAAGTTAAGTATATTTAAAACTGTAAAGAAACGCATTAATTGTTTTTAGTTTATATTTTGTGGTAAAAAGATTTTACTTTTAGAACACACTAATTGTTCAAACGATTTTTTTAAAAATAAATTATACAATAATTTCATTTAAAAAAATTGAAAAATCGTTTGCGAATTTATTACACATTAATTAGAAAACACGCCTGCTTCATTTATTGCATTATTCGATGTATGTTTAACTGGAAATAAATTAACTTCTTACAAGGAAATTAAAGTAAGTGATATTGCATCACATTAAATGTATTTTTATTTATATAATTATTATATTTGTAGTCAATTTTTTTAAATTTGTTCTACAGAAGTTTAGCTTAAAATAAAAAAGATATAATTTTAGGCTTAAAGCAATATTCTATTGTTGCTATTAGGATTATTTTAAGTTCTTAAAATGACACTTTAATGAATTAATGGATTTTTTAAGTATTCTTAACTTTGATATATAGAATGTAATATTTTGTATTTCATTATAATTAACATATATTACTGATTGTATATTATACCAAGAAACAGTTCTTAAAATTTGATAAGCTATTTGCTATATATTATAATTAACATTCTTTTTTAAACAAACTACAATATCGATAGTTTTTTTTTATTGTAGAACCACATGGTTTCATGCAATTAAATTATTCTCAAGTGCACACATTATTTCAAGTTTAAAGTACACATTCTAAACTTCGCATAAAACTGGTTTAATATTACAAATAATAATGTGTTAGTATCGACATTTAAAAAAATTCTAAGCGGTTTGAGGATTTTATTTAAATAGAAGCAGATGAATAAACTAATAAATGAACTGAATAGTCGTAATATATTAGCAATATCCTTTTGTGGATCATATCAATTATACTTCAAAAAATGAAAATGAAATAAACAAAACCGTTGTTATAAAAGGAACAAATGACTTGATTTACCTTTTCATTATGGCAGATACAATATTATTAAGGTAAAAAAAATATTTTTATAAATACATTTTTTTAATATAAATTTAATACGAATTTGAAAATAATGTACTAAAATAATTATAACAAACTACGTTACTGGAATCGTATTTTCAACTTTTGTATCATGACAATTTCAGCTGAAGATAAAAAATATAAACTAATATTTTAGTATATAAATTTTAAATATATAATATGGAAATATATATATTTTAAATAAGTAATAATTACTTAAGTCCTTCAATTATTAATGTGTATTTATTAATATTATAGGGTTGTTGATATGATTCTTTTATTTAAAAGGTGTTTAACTGGTTTATATAAAAATTGCTTTAAGTATTGAAAGCAATGATATTCAGACACTGTATTATTATTATGTATTCTTTGATATACACATTTATTTTTACTTTCTGTGACCCTGTATGTAATATAGAATGATGCAAGTATTACTTTTGGGTCAAATTTTTGTTTTAGACTTTAGATACTTTCGGGTCAAATTTTTGTTTTAGACTTTAGATGCTTTTACTTATTTTAAAGCCTTTAAAAACTACTTTAGTATGTTATTTCAATACGCTTATCATATTAACAAAGTTTAAATGTTAATATTCAGTTGTTAATTAAGAAAAGAAGAAAATTAAAAGTTTTTTTTAAAGAAAATGTATTCTTATATATTTTTAAGCATCACAACATAAAGTGAAGTTTTAGATGTGAAAGTAAAAAAATCTTAATCCTACGTACATTTATTTTTACTTTTTGTTAATAAAGTTTTTTTTTTAGCAATTTTGTTTTTTTTCCCTTTATGTAGAAATTTTCTCTTTTATTTCCTTACGATAAGATAATAATTTTATTATTAATACACTGGGCCCACTATTTATATAACTTTATTTATTATCTATTTTCATCATCATAATTAAGTAGCTTTTAAAGCAATTTATATAGATTACGTGTCGGAAAGAAACTAGAAACGCTCTAAAGCAAAAAAAGAGCATCTTGATAATTATTTGAAAGGGTAGTACTATGACCTTTCATTTCTTTTGGAGCTGAAAGGATACTTTAGTAATTTTTGTTTTATGTACTTAACTTAGTTGACTACGGTTTTATTCACAATGAAAAACAATTGGCCTGTATTATATTAAAAAAACATACATTACCAATTTTAAATACCAATTTATAGTACTACAAATTGTTCTTTTTATTTCAATAAACCGCACATTTAATTTACCTCACAATCAAAGAAAGTTCAAAATGTTGCAAAACTTTAAAGTCTTAAATTTGTTACAAAATTTCTAAAAACTAAATTTGCAACTGAATAAATGAGTAATGTATTATTTTATATATACCATTAAGTTTAACTTTAAATTCCTTAAATATATAATTTTATACCACTAGTGAACATTATAAATGTTTGCCTACCTAAAAAAAATCCAGTTTCCAAAACGAATTTATGTTTGGCCAAATTAGTTACATTTTTTACTAAAATGTAACTTCATAGCGGTTACTTTATTTTTTATGTAGTTGTTATACACCAAATTTTCAGGATGCATTTGTAAGTATATTTTGAATAAATGTATGTATGATTTTTGATTTCGGAAAATTTTATCTGTATTTTACACGTTTTCTAATATATATAAGATTTTTTTTTATTCTCGTTTTATTTGATCAATTAATAAGTGTGCATAGATATATTTATAATAGTTTGGAGAATATGTGAATAGATATATAAACATCAGTTTGAAAATCTTTTATAATTGCTTTACTTTATATTCAGAATAAATGAATTCCGTTACGATTGAGTTTCCACTGCTTATTATCTGGACATTTCTAATCCAAAAGCTTTGAAATATGATATAATTGGACTCGAGATTTATTGATCTCTTACACTGGAGCTCACATTTTATTAACTTTATTTTAATGAAGCATATTCTTTGAAGTATTAACAATAATTTCAATAAGTCTTATATGATCAGTTGCATTCATGGTTTAAAAAAATTAAATTTGAAATGGCTTTGAACCTATTTCAGAGTTAAAATTTTGGTATTTAAAAGAAGTGTTTGTTTTTTTAGTTTTTCACTGTTTACAACTTAAAACGTTAAAAAGTAAGTTTTATTCTAGAATTAAAAAAAAAGATAACTTGGAAATTTTATTCTTGATTTAGATTTTTAAAAAAATAAGAGTTATTGATAGCCTAATTAGCATACCAATGTAATCGTTATTGGGGCGTACTGAGTTTGAGTCAGGATCCTACCGAAAATACACAGTTGAGTTGACTGGTGCATTTTAAACATGCCTTTGGCTTACACGTTGATTTCAAACTACGAGATATATGTTGTAGTTGGCAGTAATTCACATTATGAACAAAATGAGACGACTGCCACGGTATAATTGAGTAAAATTGCCTATGTTTGTAAATTGGGGTGACAAATTAGATGTTGTCATTCTACTCTAACCGTGGTTCAAAATTAAGTTGTATTGCACGATCTTTCTCTAGCAATAGATCCAAAACTATTCTTATAGCATTTTTTTATATGGTTCTAGTGTAGAAATAAAGAGATTAGTATATTCTAAAACAATTTCGGAATATCTCCGTTATTTCATATTCTGCCGGTTTATCCTTACGTATGGGAATGATGTCACATCCGCATACCTTTCTGACTACACTGTAAAAAGAAGGTACTTAAAATGAATACCTAAACCTAATAGTTTTTCTTTGAGTACAATTGCATCGAAAATGAGCGATGACGTACTCAAATTTAAATAATTGTACTTTTTTAAATATAAGCAGTGGGATTTAATATTACTAGTTACAGTTTTTCTTCAATCCGTTTTAACAAAACGACTTGACAAACTCAAAAGATGATTTTCCATATTATTTTATTTCGATTGCTTAAATAGAAACTGAATTATCTGAACAACTAAATTATTTTGCTACCCATTCTTTTGACACACCTTTTTAACATGTCTTCTGTTTATAATTTATTCTCGCTACCATGGTAGTTTAACGCATAAGGCTCTGGACTGCGGTGCCTGAAGATCTGTGTTCGATTCCCGGTAAGTCTTGGTTGTAATTATTGATATTTATTGAAAGTGATTATGAAGGCAGCCAATGTAGGCAAGCAATTGCTCTTTTTAATTATTTTTACTCATTGTACTCATTTTAAGTACATGTCTTTTTCAAATTGAAACTTATGTATTCGGAGCTATTATGAGCATTGAATGTACTCAAAAATGAGTTGATTTTACTTATTTTCGAGTACTTATTTAAGAACAGATACAGTGTAGATGGACAGTAAAGCAATACAATAACTTCACAAAATTTTCAATTGTTCACGCGTTTACTGGTCCTTTTAAAAATGTTATAAATATATGCATCAATAAAAAATATGCTCTAAATTGAATGCAATTCAAATTGCACTTCAAATTCACGAAATATTTACTTAACACATGTGTGCACTAATGCATATATGACATTTTATAATCCTTTTGCATCCATTGGAGGGGGAGGTGGGGTCAATTATATAGTGTAATGGTGCACTCTAAATTTCTCTAGTTGTATGTACATTTAAACATTTTTTTTAGCGTTTGCGCCGCAACCTTCCCCCGAGTATCCTTCGCCGTATGTCTACCAGCACCTGGACCACCACGACTTCGGCCACCGGACTCCCGACCCTCGAGCCCGAACCCTCGAGGAAGCGCAGCACCAGCTTCCGGCATCCCACCGACTCGCAGAACACCTCTCCGAGAGGCGGCAGCAGTCCCCAGACAGGGTGTGCCTTGTCGCCCAGGTCAGTTCTTCAAAGTGTGATGCGCTTTAAAATATGTACATTTATCTATGAAATGTTTTCATTTAATTGTCTATACGCATTATCTTCTTTTTCTCAATACTGGCATGATTGTAAATAGAATTGAGGAAGCAAACACTCAAAACGCGTTTTGTCCCATTCAGATGATGATTAATGAAAAATGCAAATGTACAAATTCCAATCGTTGCAAATTATTTTCAAATATCAAAATATGTTTTGGAGGAATAAAGTAAGTTAATTCTGTGGAAAATTCGAAAGCGAATTCAGTGTTGTAATTTTCTTATTTTCGAGATTCGCTGCTGCTGAAGACGGCCCTGTAATAAACGGTATCTATTGTTACTGCACATTTGGCAATTGTATTATTGAATTGAAAAATTCAACGGAGATATATTTCTAGTTCTTTTTCCATTATAAAAGTAGGGAATGTATTGTATAAATTGAACTAGACTATTCAAAATTTATTAAAAATCGACTCATTAGTTTAAATTTTTGACAAATTTGACTAGCACTGTTTATGAAGCTGATTCTCCTCGATTATGCAATATATTTTTTGTGGAAAGTTATTTCCTCGATTTATTGTCCTTTAACTTGCTTTCCTTGTAATTGTGATCTATGTTAGAATTATGCGTATTACAAAAAGAAAATCAGTGCTTACTGCCAGTTACTTTCTGAAGAATAATTTAGCCAGACCTAGTTTGTATCCATAGTTAGTTGTTAAAACAATTACATTAAAAAGGAATTTACATTAAATTTAGTATAATAATACCTTTTAAGGTAAGTAAAATAAGATATATCGGAGCTATCCTACAAAACTACATCTAAAACTATTGGAAACAAATATATTTAGAACAAACGTCTCACAATCTCAAGTGCAATTCTTTCAAAAGTTTGTTATCTGAATCCAAGTTTATTCTCTTTTTTAAACGTTTCCACAATAATTGTCACTCAAACAGAACAGAGCTCAGTAAAACATACTGGGACATTTATTTGAAAAATAAAATAAGCAAAATGTGCTTACGTTTGTTAAACTTATTCCCTTCTCTGCCCGCCTTTCAGAAAACAACAAAAATAACCGTTAAGAAAAAGTGCGTTTGTCGTCAAATTCGGGACCGGTGAACGGGATTTTACTTTTATTGCCTTAAGTATTACTGGGGTATGTCCTTAGGCCGCGAAAAGAACCTTAGAGAGCATCTTTAGAATAAAAATATATCGTGCTTACATCGATTTCCCCAAACAACAAGCCATTTTCTATGAAATTTATTTTATCGACCCACAAGACCAGCTGTTCTCTGCTGTTTTTGTTATGGTAAGAACAAAGGCACGAATTGGAAAATGTGTAATCAGTTCTTAAGTTTTTAGAGATTGAGGTTTGTTTTAGAACTAATTTTCTTGTTTTAACATAAACTAGAGAATTTAAAACATTGAACTTTAGGATAGCCGCGCATTGGCCACTATCGGATTTGCAACTGAACTGCTTCGTTGCACACAATTTTAAAACTCAAGTTGTATTCGCTCAAGGAGAAACTTTATAGTTGAATATGAAACATCCTTTCGATCGCTACTGCGCTAACAATTTTGGCAAATATTCTACAATTTGACAATTTTGTATGGATTGTGGTACTGCGAGTTTGGCGATTTTTCACTTTGGTGATTGCAAAATCTGATCTGGCAACCCTGAAAAGGATACAATTAAATAATCAAGAACAGTTTCAGTTTGATTCTTTATTTGTTCAGTTTGATTAAAAGTTGTGATGTAATTGTTGCTAGTGCTAGCCTAGCCTTAGAGTTGTAAGTTGTGTATGTTACGCTCAGGCAAAAATGTCAACCACAACGCTTTGTGGCTTCTCAGGTTCATCCACAATGCAAAATTCATGCCGTGGCAATTGCAAAATAAACTCAATTAATTTGTGTTGTGATTCTTTAAATATTTGACCACGGCACGTTGTGGTAATGATTAAATGACACAACGTATTCTAAACGGTAGTTGATGCGCTATTACAAAAACACCTAAATAATTCTAAATTCTTTCGTAATACTCAAAATATTTCAATCAACTTTGTATTATGATTTTTTCCTCTAAAATACTAAATTTAATAATACAGAAGTAACTAAATTTTGAACTATTTGTCTCATCAGATACATTTTCAGATAATTTTTTTTCGCTCAATGAGTGTGTTCGGTGTCTGAACCTAAGTTAAAAAATAATAAGACAAATGTTTTATTTTTTTACATCACGGATTTATTAAAGTAAATAATCAGCAATGTATTTAGAGTTTTGATCAAATTGCTTTCGTTCAACAACTCTGTTTCATTTGTCTAAGCAGATTAAAGCATTTTATTGCATATCCGAAATTTCAAACAAATACCGTCGCAATATTTAATGCCAAATGTTTTAATTTACCCTTAATTTAATCAGCAGTTTGAAGAAAGAAAAATATCCTTTACTTTCCATTTGTTTTTTTTCCTTCTTCTCAAAATGCTAATCCTATTTAAACGATAATAAAAAAAAGAAATATTTAAATGTTTCCTGTTTCAGAGTATTTTTATTCTACTTGCTTTAAAAATTACAATATGCTTCATAATATGATAATATTTTGTTTCAATCATTTTATTGTTTTTTTTTATTTAACTCACTATGTTTGTTTTTATTGTATTCAAATCCTGAAACTCAATTTTAAATCTCTAAAACTGTCACTGATGACACTGCAATATTTAGTCATAATGATTATTAAATAATACTAATTTATTATTTGTTTAATTTAAAAATTGAAGAGTTGGTGAGCAGCAGTTAACAAACAAACTTGAATGATCAACACAATTGCTTGGTGCGTGTATATAAATCTGTAGCATACAGATACGTAATATCCCAGATTTGCTTCAAGAAATGACGCCATTTTACCTATCTATTCAATACCAAAATAATACACTAGCTTAAAAAAATAAAAAAGCTTTTCAAAATAACACACTCATTACCAAAATATCACACTAGCTTTGTATTTCAATTTAATTATTTTGTTAAAAAGAGGTATTTAGACTAATTTTTCTTTACTTTAAAAAAGAATTGTACGAAGCCTGCTAAAAAATGTGTTTTTATAACATTTTGAATGATAGTTTTTTTTTTAGAGTTTAATTAAGAAGTGAATTTTTTGTTTCGTTCGTAAAAACAAAACCACCAATGTTGGTTTTGCAAAGATGAGTATAAACCTTTTGCGCCATTGGGTCGTTTAGTGTAAAATAGCTCTTTAATATTTAAATTAGCAGTCATTTAAAAGGTTAAAAATATTTTTTTTAAATACTTTTAAAATCATGTTTTTGTTAAATGTTGTAAAAAGAGAGATAAAAATTCGCTTTTCTATAAAAATTTGAGAGCACGCTTTAGTTTAAAACAACTAATGGTAATAACTAATTTATAAGTTTAAATACACTAATAAAACATGTTTCTTAAAGCATTTTAATATATTTCAGGGCAAAAAAAACATTACATTTAAAATGGCATTACTGTAAAAATGATTCTAGAAACAACTATTATCCCAATAACTTTAATGCTAAAAATATAATTATTTCTCCCGCTAACATTTTCATTTATGAAGATCTCTAACACTAAATACACAAACCAAGAAAGAACATTATTGACATAATGCAACACTCAACGTACACTATAAATAATAAAGAAACGAACGCTTATCGGTCCACGAAACTACTAGTTTATTTACGGTTTTTACCTTTCATATAAATAAAAAGACCAAAAGTACACGCCCACAAAATAAGTATCTACAATGTAACAGATATTCCGCAACAATTCGAAATGCTCTTTTGCGACGTCATTACTCGAGACCATCCTGAGTGCTCGTTAAGCAACGACTTGACAAACAATTCCGATTCTGCTTTCCATTGAAAAGATTCTCAAATCCGACTTTCTCTCTTTTATTTCTTTAGCAGCAGGGGCGAGTTTGCTTAGTTGGAAAATTTTATATTATTTTTTTCTTCCTTCCTTGGAATTCTCATCGTCTTCTCATTATGCAATCTGAATAAAGCTCTTAATTAAAATCCTGTCCGGGACATGAATGTACCTGGAAGCATCATTTGCTTTCTCTCTTTAAAATGGCGATGGATTTCTTTTTTTATGTGCATTGAGTTCGTCAGTTATTCGATAGAAGGTCAGATAAACGAAATTGAAATAATGCGGTTCTTTTAGTTTTAGGTGTTTAGTGCTGCATAATTGCTTTTTTTATAAAGTAAAATTTATCCTATATCAATACTTGAATTGAAACTCGCATTTAAGTTTTTATATAAAACATTGCTATTTGAATTACTACAAGTTTTCAGATTAAGCTCATAATGTACATTAAAAATAACATTACTCTGAAAGAATACTATTTAAAAAATTTGTCAGAGAATATAATTTTTTTTGTCTTTTGTTTATCATTGCCTTTCTTTAGTCACAATAAATTCAACTAAAAATAGGAGAATTTATATAATCAATTTGAGAAATAAATACATTTTTCTCAAGTAAAAACTACCAAGTTATCAAAATTACTCTTGTTCTAAAGATCGTTATTTTAGAACCATATAGTGTTATATTAGTGCATGATTGTATGTTTTGAGAATCATACATATTTAATAACAAACAGTGGATAATCATTGCATTTATTATTTTGTTAGTTAAGTGAATAGTTTATTAAAATATGTTCGTCCATTTTTTGGTAACATAATTGAAATATTAGTTAACAATTAAATTAGAAACATTCTATGATATTTGTAGATTTTATATTTGTTTCAAAGTTTGAACGAAACATCGTACATATAAAAAAATATTAAAATATTTTTTACTTACATACTTAGTAAATTATCCTATTTTCGAAGCAATAAGGGTGCAAATTTAAAAACACTAAAATTTTGATGTTTAGTTTTATTGCTTATACAAACAGACTGTCAGTTATTTAAATTTATTTATCAAAAACATGTCAACATTTATTTACTAATTGAAAGAGTTTGTATTAAGCGCTTGTTTATGTTATTTCATAAACATACAATTAAAATTTTCAATAACAAGTAATTACCAAAAATTCTGGCAATTAAGATTTTTTTCTATTTTTTTATACTTTTTTAGATAATTATTGCAATTAATTAAAGATAAGTATTAATATTTATAAGTTTTAAAGGTTTATACATAAAAAATGATGATACATATATTTCTTTCTTCAATTTTTCTAAAATTTTATTTTGGATCTATATGGTATGCGTTTTTTTTATCAGTGCACAGCAATTACTTCAATACAATTTTATCTCTCATACTATACTATCTAAGTATTATTTTTTGCTACATTACTTTAAATTTTTATTTTAAAAACACATGAAAATAGTCTGCGGAGAACCACCCGGTAGTTTTATAGTATTAAATCATAACTGATTGCATGATGACTTACAGAGGCTAACACAAATTACACTTAAATGTAGTGTAACTAATGATAAATACTTTATTTTTTTGTGCATTGGCCTGTTCTGATAAAACTAGCGTCTTATCTAGTAAAAAAGCAACTCTCAAGGTATTTACGCAAAGAAAAACCAAAATCCATTAAGAAACAACGCTGGTTTTCAGGACTATCTTTCTTGATTCTTACTGTAATTGACTTTCCATTCCCATTTTATTTATACTTTCAGTGTATATTCGGCTTTTATTGCTATTTTCCTTTTATATGCCATTAGAAGTAAATGCGGCCATTTATAAAATCTTTAATTCGTACTTTTTTTTAAATGTTTAATGTGCATATTATATTTAAATATTGCACTAAAGTAAAATGTTCTTATTTTAAAGATGACATTCGAATATTCAGTGATAACATATAATGTATATATGCATTTTATTTTATTTTGTTTAACAATATATTATATACAATTTTTTAGCAATATATTTTTTATAATGCGCTTTTATTTAAGTTATTATACTATTCTGACATTTTCAAATCCTACAACTAATTTTTTAACTCCTTCCATATGTCATTTTGACTTGAAACACAGCATATATTTTTATTCTAATAACAATACAATGTTTATATTCATAATATTTCTTTATTATTAATACTAATTATTAGTTAACTTTATTTTATGTTGAAGAATTGTATAGTAATCGACAGATTTACTTCTCATGCCATCAGTAGAATATTTTTACTTACTTACAATAAAAATATTCTCTGTGAACCAGCCTTGCTTAAATCAAATTGTTTTCTGAAGCCATTGAATATTAATTTACACCAAAATAACACTTTTATTTTTCATTTCACTTTTAATTATTAAGTAAAAAGCGTAATTTTTAGTATTAATATTCTTTACTATAACTAAAAAAGTGCTAATTCTGCTAAATTAATATTTAGTATTATATCCTTCAAAAGGATAAATCTTTCAGATTAAAAATAAAACTAATTTACTTTTTAAAAAATCAACACTGAGTGTATTTGCATGAAGTCTTAAGAAATTCCGTCATTGGGAAGCCGCATGAAGTAATTAGGTACATAGCTATACAATATCATATCAAAGTTACTTTATTTTAGTCAAAAATTTGCTTTCCAAATGTATTTTTAGTATTAAAAAATAAGATGATGAGAAATGAGAAACCATAGAAATTTCCTTAATATAGCTGAACTTATTTAATGTTATACATATATAGATATTAGTCATGTAACAATGTTAATATTATTTTTTTATATTTTCTCTCTTCTATTCTATTCAATGTATTCTTAGCACATTTATATATTTTTATACTATAAACATTTTATATATAAAATTTATATTAATGAAGATATATCAATCCATGCGATTTTTTTTTCTCAGCAAATAAATTAACATTTCATGATTATTTTTTAGCTATTTTATTTTATCCGAATATATGCCGTGTGCGAACTGTTCTGCAATGTCCGTGTCTTGCTTCTTTGCAGCCGTTCCCACCACGTGACGATCCCGTCGTGTTCCAAGGGTCGCTCGTACTCGACGACTTCGATTCCTTCGAGCGCCCTGACTCGTCGCAACTCTCGGGACAGGAAGACGGTGTGCAGCCTACACCCCCTCACCTTGGCTGAGATTGAGGCATTCCACGAGGCGCATGCGCAAAGAGAAGACGACCTGCAGGTGAGCTGCACTACATTACACACTTGCACATAATATATCTTACACGGTGAATATTCCAGAACATTCAAGGCTTATCCGTTTCCAAGAACTGGCATGCCAGTTGAGGTACTCCTACCAATGCCAGTACTGGCACTGGCTGTGAAGGACGGGAAATTATCTGTTTACATAGAGCTAGTAACTGTCATGAAAGTTGATATACTTATTGGCTATTGCCAGCTACTAATACAGTTTCAACAACAACACGACTGGCGGGACCTGCTTACACAGTGCAATTAGTGAAGCGTCAGTTCCCAAAAGTTTTTTTTTTTTTTTGGGGGGGGGGGGGACTCTATTGTGCCAGTAAAACAAACATGTTTGTTTCACTGGCATCGTCAATCAACTGGTGCGCTTGAAAGTCACTGTCAACAAGGTGCTCACCCATCCCTAGTCACTACTTGCCCGTCATTTGCAACCTCACCTGGCAAGCTTACTGGCAACGCGTAAACACCGCTTTAGGTTCATAATGTCAAAACCCAAACTCAGATTCAAAATGTAAATTTATACTTCATGTTATTTTAAAGAAGTTAAAAATAAGTAGTTCATATACAAAACGGGTTACATTCGAAAACTGATATTTTGATATCATTAATTCACTACCTACTTCGCTATTTTGCTTACATTTTTACTGCAACACGAAGCAGAAAAAAATTATTTACTAATATAAAACTTATAAAAAAAATTTAAAAAAACTTATGAAAAATATATATACAAACAGCAGCCAACCCTTTTTAAGATTTAGCGGTGTTTCATGGTTTTCTGAAAGCTGTTAAGAGTACATTGTTTTCCAAAAGTTAAAAACAGAGACAAATTATGAGTTAAAAAATGGGTGGTTTGATTTCATTGATTGAAAGTCACTATGGTAGATAAATGGAAAATACAAATATTATGTGATACGTCAATTCAGAATTTACTCTCAAGAAATTTGAAAATTAGGCATAGTTTAAAGATGACGGTACACCATTGATATACCGACGGTATATATTTTGTACACCATTAGACATACTTTTAACCCATTCATCAACTCTACAGCTGCAACAATAACTGTCCTGCTAGAGGAGTTTTTGCCTACTACCGTGCTTGACTACCTAATTAAATCTATGAAACATCGCTGCTTAGCGTGTCTGGAAACCTCATATATTATTAAGATAAGTTTTGTTTATTTACATAACTTACATGAAAGTTTATTTTAATGCATAAAATGTGCTGTACAAGCATAAAACCTTATTATTATTATTTTTATTTCTGTATATTTTTAGTTCACTAATTTATAAATAATATCTTTCCTTATATTCATGTGCAATTTGGAGCCAATCCAAGCAAACCTTTTTGAGTTATTTTACCGGGTGCTTAACTTTTGGAAGGCAGTACATAAACGTTGTTCTCATCTGACCTGTTCAAATGTTACAGTTACGCTACCTAAAGGTCTCTGATGGGGAAGAATTGTTTACTTTTTGTTGAAATAAAAATTTCATTGTCTTTTGTTAGCTACAGAACTGTACTTTTATTGTTCCAAGTTGTTAAACTGGAAAGTGTATGATAGTTTGTAAAAAAACGTTAAAAGATTGGAGTTAAGTGTATGTCTATAAAATATGAAACTATTTCCTGAGCAATTAATGTAAATTCATCATCATCCTTATTCTTCTGAACTCTTCTAAACTAAAAGAATTTTAAAATTTTAATCCAGGTTTAAGTGATTAGTTAGCATTTATCTAAATTCCAAATATGATTCAGAAATTTACATATTAAACCTGATGGAAAATATGTAAATCTTCATATTAGTGGAGTGCAAATTATGTAATGTACTTACTTAAATTATATTTTCCAAGTATATTATATTGAAATAATTGTAACTTCTTTAATTGACATGAATGTTACTTGAAAAGATTTCTAATTTTTAGCATAAAGAATGTAATCGTTATTGCATTACATAGCAAAGTTCCTTCAGTTTCAAAATTCTTTACTAACTAACACGAATAGTAGAATAAATTTAATTTTATAAGTAAAAAAGGCCCGAGAGCTGTGAAAATTTAGTAAAACGAAATTTTCCTATGTAAACACCCCTTTGACATTCGTAGAAAATCATCTATATTTTCATACCATCTTAAAGACATTTAAGGTAGTTAAAAACATTTATGTAGCAATTTTAGCCAAAAACAAAAACACTAATGTTTCAAAAATGAAAGCACGCAAAGAAATGTATCCATTATTAAAAATATAAAATAGAAATTTAGGAAATTTTGTTGTGATTTTGAAACTTTTTTACATCAAGTATAAATGTTATAAAATAAAATTTGTACAACAAAATAATTCATTTAAGTTCTTATTAGAGTAAATACACTAAACGATCTTCAGAATGTATTCATTAGTAATTTAATAATTTCATCCTTTCTCTGTAAAATAAAAATAATTCACTCATTCGTAATTTTTGTCGTATAAATTAAATAATTTTTAATTTTATAATTCTCCGTTGCAGTAGTAGTTTCACTTTGCGAATAAATCATTAGCCATTTATATTTTTCGAATTAAAATTGTAAGCGCATGTATTAATTCGGTATTTGTGCTCAAGCAGAGTCAAAAGCTAATCTCATAAAAGTAATTCGTGATACAATCGTTGAAAGAAGTTTTCATTAAATTTCTGTGATTTGTGGGTTTTAAATTTTCTGAATTATCCGTAGAGGTTTTATTGTACATCCTGAGTAATTTCCCCTAGGCACTCGTTTTAAAAGTTTTGGTATTTCCTATTAATTGCGTATATGTTTGCCTTGCTTATATTTAAATTACTTATAATCAAAGTGAACATTCATTCTCCTTTTAAATTTTTTTCTCTAATATATATATATGGGGAGTTTACTTAGTAAATTAAATTGTTTTTCTACTAATCTTAAGATAGTAGTTTAAAAATTTCTTATGTTGTATATTTTCCAATTTAATCAGTATTCATTCATTTAGATCAAAGATGATATACTGATTAATTTTCTAGTGCATTACGTAAATTACATCAAATAGAGCTCTTTAATTCTAACTGACTTCATAATAAATGCTGCAATTCCAAGTTTTTGAAAGTAAAAAAAATACTACGTTTTTTTAATTTAATTGTATATCTTAAGATAGATGAAGGAAACGTCGATCAATTATTGTTCGTTTCAGGGGATGAAATGTGAAGATAGGCTTTATATTTTATTATTTTTTAACCAACTTTAAGCGTCCAACCAATATCAGAAAGCACGTCGAAGTTGAGAGGTTATCAATTCGACTGTTATCTATTTTTTTTATGTATGTTCGCGCGAGATTTCTGTTTTAATTCAAATATTTGGAAATAAATTAATTCAAATATTTGTTTTTTTCTGTAACTTCAACAGTCGACAGTAAAGTAACTTACATTGCTGATAACAATTACTTTACGAAAGCGGGTGGTTTAGATAATTTTTCTTTGATATAGATTTTCGAATGTGTAACTGATGATTTTGACCGGACGTTTATTATCACATACAACCAATTTTGATTATGCTATTCATAAGGATATAGGTAATGCTGTGACCTATATCCTTATGAATTTAAAACTTTTTTTATGATATAGCTGAATATTCCAACATTTTATCAAAGTGAACGCCAAAAATATACAAGCCAATTTTTAAGACACATTTATTTGTTACTGAATAGGGGGAGGCATGTTATTTGAATAACCTAATCATCGTAAATGTGCCCTAACGTATTTCTTACTTGCCTGATATTTTGTACAAATTTACCTCTGCGTTTAAAGTCATAACACGAATGTCTAACACGAAACCTAATCGTGCCATAATGAGCTTTAAGCGCTCTGGCATTAAACTCTTCAATTCCATAAACGACTGATGATCCAACCAAATGACCAATCCCAATTCCCACAGTTGTTTCAGAGACGCATGGTCGCCGCCCAGCGAGAGGCCGATGCTGAGACGACCGAAGACGACGACGAAATCGGCCAACCCCTCCCTCCTCTCCCGTGCATCCGTCGCGCCCTCAAAGGGGAGGGGATCATCTCATCCGACTACGAGAGCAGCAACGAGTCTCCTGTCAGCAGCGAGAACAATGACCTCATGGCCGACGAGCATCCTCCAAAGTCCCTGTCCGTGCAGACGACCTCTGGCCAAGACCTCAGTCGATGCACCATGTGCGGGGCCAAGACCAGGCATGGAGTCAGTGTTGAGCCGTCGCTGAGGAGTCCCAATGGGGAGGATGTCACGCCCACCATGCAAGATGAGGAAGAGGTAAGCAGACCTTATTTTTAAATATTTGATTGGTGTTTGTATGATGGCTTTTCATATGACTAAGAAATGGAAATGTAATACTAGCGGGAATTGGTTGATGTAATTTTATATGGAAGATACAACTACATTACCTTGACGATCGTTTTGGTTATGGTTGAGTACCGTACCTTGAGGTTCCTTGGACCCTGGGGGTACTTGTACCCAAAATAAAATGTTTTAATCATACCTGGGCCTGCTGTCTTGAATATATATATAGATGTGATTCACCATCTCTCCAATAGGCGGGGACACTAACTAACGCCTGAGGCGCTGAACTGCGTTCCCAGTCTTTGCGGGTTTTCTAGTACATATTACGTTGCTTTGTGGTAAAAACAAGAATTTTTAGCCTGGTAACTTTCACCGTCACTTTTTTACACACTGCAGTCACTCGCAAGGTAATGAAGAAATTACATTTCATATATTGTCCTTAAAGAAATAACAGTAGTTTTAGCTAGATAGAGAACCACTTAACATAGTTAATTGTGTAAAGTAATGAATAGTGTGCTGATAAACTAAAAATGTGATAACTTGAACCAAACCAGAAAGTGGGTCTAAGTAATCCCTAATAACATGTTTAATATATTTTCAAATTTCAACGTAAAAATAATTTATATTACTTTTTGCCATCGTTGATTGCATGGCACTGACCAAAAAAGCTTTTAATGGACTGCAAAAAAATACATTTTGTACTTCAAGATGTGCCATAGTTTTTAAATATTTTGGCGTGAGGACCTTTATGACTCTAATTTTTAATAAAGGCCTATGGAAATTGAGCCAGTTTTACAAAATATTTCCCCCTCCCTATTCCCAGTAACGGTAACCTCCAGTTGCGATTTCCGGCTATGGGACATTGGGGATGTCTGGATATTGAATAAACTCTACTTCTAATCAAAGACTTGTAATGTCATCTCTGTTCTTGCAAGCATCAATCGCTGCCCACAAGATAACATTTCACGGGCTTCAATCATTCACGACTCGTTGTGAAGGAAAGATATGCGATGGTTACTTGAAATTACATATGCGGCTACATGACGTTAACAATCGATTCCGTATAGTGGTAAAAGGTCTGGATGTGAAACGAAAGGTCTCGAACTTTAATCTAACCCATCTCACATTACTACACAGGAAAAAGCATCGAAAAAAAATGTGTCAAAGAGAATCGTTTAGAACGAATCTTTTTTTTTATAACAAATTTTATTTAAAGATGCTATTATCCGTTTTGTTTACTAAAATTGTTTTATAAAATTGAAGGTTATATAATTCGTTTTGAATACTGTAGTATAATTGTACTACTAGTTGTTTTTGTTTTACTGAAACCGTTTTGGTTTGTCCAATGTAGTATTATTCTTAATTTAAGAAATCTGGATTATTTACTATATGCTAATGATATCATATAATATTGTATATGCTGAATAACTCTATGTAGATTATAAAAGCAATAGTACAACCGTCTGTCTTACAAATCTCTAAGTAGTATTGCTATTCCGACAAAACCAACTGTTTTTAATACATAGTACCAGGGGACCGAGCCCAGCTCGTTTGCATAGTTTATTACTTAGTAATATTTCTAATGAATCGAATCAAATGCAAATGTTTTGAAATGTCCATATCAATAATTAGACGTTTCATAATATATTTTATCGTCTAATAATGTCTTAATTATCGAAATAAATAAGTCAAGTTCTTTGAAATGCTCATACGATTGGTTAGAAGTGTCAATATAGCAAAGATACCTTAACAATTCTGCAAAGGTAATTTAAATTAATATTTTTAAGGATCCTGAGCGTCTAATACGACCATTCGCACAATTGTAGCACAAAGATGTTTTCGTTTGCATGCTAAACCCTGACAATATTATTGTTGTTCAGTATTTTAAGTAACAATTTGTAACGATATTTGCTTTTGTCTAACTCTGGAATAACTGACTGGATTTTTAAATGATGTAAAGTACTCTTTGTTAATAAGAAGATTATGATAACGGGTATCAAATTATTTTTTGCTACTGCAAAATTATTTCGCAATTTTTTTTATCTTCAACCTGTATTCATTCAACCTTTAAACAGCATTTTATATTCTTATTAAACGTTTAATCAATAATAAAGATTTTTACTTATTTTGAGTAATTTTAGGTGTTATTCGGAATTTATCGTAGTGATGAAAGCAGTTTTATCTTTAATTTAGTGAAAAATAATTTAATTTTACCAATTACAAAAATTAAATTTGTTGAATTTGTTAAATTAAATTTGTAGCTGTTAGGAATATTTCATAATTTTGAAGAGGTTACAGAAGAAAAGGTTCTATAATATAAAATTTGTGTAGGTGGCTAGTAGTATTGGTCCTGAAAAAAATAGTTACTTCGAACAAATTTTTATTAACAAAATACTTATTTGAAGTAACACGATTAAAATAATTAAAAAAACATTTACAGTTTATTTTTACAAATGGTTTTAAATAAAATTAATTTCCCTGTGTGTATATGAAAACTTTTTCTTTCAAGGGTTTAGATTACTATTTACGTTTCAATTGAAAACTTTTAAACTCTTTTTCCTTTGTTATATTGTAGAGTCTCGTTACTCATCAAAATATCTGCTTGAAACTAAACATGCTTACGGAATGCGAGAAAATGCCGAAAACAATTTAATATTTAATTAGGCAGGTGCTTTCGAAAAAATATTTCAATAAAGAAGAAGAATTATTTGAAATAACAAAGTAAATCAATTTTAAAACACATTTATAGTAAATGTCAAATTTATATTTAAAAGTGATTTTAAATTTTGTTAATGAAAAATTTAAACTCTTTTTCCGTTGTTCTATTGTAAAATCTCATTACTCATTTTCAATCCCTCTCTTCTTGAAACTAAACTTACTTATGTAATTTGTGAAACTGTTCATTATTAAATTATTACTAACTAATACAATTTAATATCGAGAACTATTTCATATTAAATTAGATAAGGTAAGAATTGACCTCGCGCAATTTTTCTACGCAATGGGCATAGGTAATAGGAATGTTGCTTTTACATTCAGAATGTGATAAATTTACTGATATCACTTTTTCAGAAAAAACTTAGCATTTCAAACTATTTAACTTTTTCAGTAATTATTTACTCATTAGAATGTAGAATAAATAACGAACCATTTTTAGAGACACTATGCATGACATGGTCTCAAGATTAAAATTTTGACGAATTAACAAAAACGCATGGTCGATTAGCCTCTGTGATTAGTGAATAACAAACCACGTAGGATCCATCAACTAATAACATATGTGCATGAAGTTATTTTATATCTTTATAGACGTCATGTTAATTACAGCAGAAAGCAGTGCAAAGTGTCCACAGTAAACAAACGCAAATTTTTGGAAACGTTTCATTTTTCAAAATTTCTAAACCATATCTTCAAAACTGTTAAACTCACAAAACAAAATTCAGTTTCTCGTTTAATGCTATCAGTAATAATAGTGTATTTATAAACAATTGGGATAATAAAAAATATCAAATACCGATAATGTATAGAACAAAACCGTTTTTTAAATGTATAAAATTATTTTTTAATCTTTATAAATAGTGCGCAAAATTAATTTAATAAAACTTCTTTTAGTTAATTCCATTTCAATATAAAAGCTTAAAAAAGTATTTTTAAACAATTGGTAAAATAAAATTTATTAACTAACGATGTAGAAAAAGTTTAATTTTAAAAGTAAATAAATATGTATTTTATAAATAACACGTAACACATTAATTTAATAAAACATAATTCAATTGATTCCATTAAAATATAAATACATAGCAATACAAATGAAATTGCATCTAATCAAACATATTTTAAATTGAAAATTCCATGTTCTATTTGTGGATATACATAATCTATTTTACATGGAATATAAACAAAACCTACATGGTTTCCCTAACGATATTTTATTATACGGTATTTTAAAAACTTGCTCTTGTGTATTCCACTTATGACGTCACGCGCATAAACAGAATAAGAAATCACAGGATTAAATGTGTTCAAACTTCTATTTTATTAGAAACTTATAGCATTTAGTAGACGAAAAGTCATTTAGTAGACGAAAAAGTCACGTTATTAGAATATTTTCTTTCTTTATTTGAAAACACAAACGATTTTCCAATTCTAATTTTAATTTACTGATGTTTCATTTGTTTATGTATGAGAAAAAAAATACTTTATTTTAGAATAATTAGTAAAAGGAAAATTTCTCATCAAAATATTTTACAAGTTTTAAATTAAAATAACATATGACGAATTAAATAACGTTTATTTCGTTTATTTATGAGAAAAAAATAACACTATTTTAGAATAAAAACTCAAATAAAAATATCTCATCAAAATATTTTACACGTATTACAATATTTTTATTTAAACATGCAAACGATTTTTTAATTTTAATTTACTGATGTTTCCTTCATTTATTTATGATAAAAAAATACTTTATTTTAGAATAAAAACTATAATTTAAATATATCATCAAAATATTTTACACGTTTTAAATTAAAATAACAATATGACGAATAAAATAACGTTTAGCGGTTATTTCTATATAACCTATTAACTCATACGCGATGAATAATTTTCAATGGAAAGAGTTAAATGGAACTTTTAATCTACTTATTTCACCCTCTAAATGAAGTTTTTCGAAGATGAAACCTATCCCAATCGAATTTTTACCCCGAAAATTGGTAGTACATCAATTTCCGTGAAAATCGTTAGAGCGGATTTGGAGATTGTGCAAACAAACGAACAAACAAATATAGTGACATTGCTCGTTTAATAGTATTTGATAGATTGTGCTGATCAATGAATGACTTTCCCAAAAATATATTTTAATATAAATACTAGGCTGCTAAACAATGGTCAAATACAAATTTAAAGTCGTATATGAACCACTGAATCTCGAAGAAATCTGGATAAATGAGCAATTACAAAAAAAGTTTCAAAAATAAAGAGTTTAAAAAATCCAACTCTAACATTATTTACGAGAATTTGAACATTTAGAAGTTTGATACCTAACATGAGTAAACTGAGCTTGTAAAACAAACTTTTTATGCACCAGCACTTATCTTTCCGACAACTTCGCTTTTTAAAGTTAGAAATCAATACAAAATGGACATTATATCGGCAGGACGCGTGGATTGATGTGAGGCCATGTAAAAAAGTGCTTCCACAAGGTCTTATTGGCAGGACATTGGTCACGTACGTTTTATCTTAATAGTTACCTCTTTAACAAATTTATTCGAATATATCTAATCCATTTTATCAACATTTTGTTTTTAGAAAAGCACCTAAAGCCTAAAAACCAGAATAAATTAGTAATACTAGTTGTCATATTTTATGAGCTAGTCCTAGTCATATTTGAAAACCCAATAAATAATAACTAAAATTTTCGTAACTGGACATTTCCTTTTAACCGAATGCACAGTACTTAAGGAATCAAATTGAACATTAAGTTTTTTCTATATAAAAAAATTTAGGAATCAAGGATTTATAAAATAGTTTTTTTAATCTATTTTATAACCTCTTTTCTTCTACGCTAAAATACCTCTTTATAGGCAATTTCTCATTAGCCAGAGTAAAAATTTCTTCTTTACGATCTTCAGAATTCCGATAAAAATAAAAATGCGCACTCCCTTTTTCTCGGAAATTTTATTTACTTCCACATTTTATTCATTGTGAGTAAAGTTTTATTTTTCACGAATTCCACAGACGAGGTATCAATATTATTACCCGCATTGTACTATCAACATCCCTGTGAACCGATCGGCTGTCAGTAGGTCATAAAATTTATTTACGAAGGATGCTTTTGTGAACCACTCACAAACGCCAAAAAAGATGCTTTTTCTAGATAGATTAATTTTAAATGTGAACCGAATAGAATTCATAGGAAATGTGTTTTTTTTAACATTTTGCCATCATATTTTGGCAAAATTTCTGTATTTGTTGTCAGTTGGATTTTATGTGCTTGATGTTTTCTTCAAACCAATTTCTCATTACCATTATACCAGTCTGATAGTTTTGCCAATATTGATTAAACCACGTATTTTAATTATTATTTACTTTTTAAAATTTTTAATCAGGTAAATTGTTTTTAAAAATATGTAATTTGGTATATTTTAGTTAGTTTCTTATAGTTGTATGTTTCCTATAGCAGTAATTTTAAAAATAAATATGCATTTAATATGAACCTTAATATACATTAAAGTTTATATTAAGGTTACATCTTGTATAATTATAAAAAATTATGTCAGCTGTTAAAAAATTCAAAATTATGTAAATTATAAATCGTTTATTGGTTCGTTGCAATAAGGTCAGAAACTGTACAACGAATAACGGTAAAAGTTGTAACATACATATAACATTGGCTATATTGGGGACGAATTTTAGAACGTTGAAATTCTAGGAAGTTGCAAAAAATAGCAAAAAATTGTTTTTATTTAAGTTTTACGGTTAAAACTATTGAACAGCAACAATTTAATTTGATAAAATTTATCTTTTTTGTTCGTCGTCATGGAGACTACTTAGTGAAATTTAAATTATTGCGTGTAACAATTTTAATTCCATCTATTTAGTTAGTAAAACTTAAACTCCAGTAATGAGAATTGATAATGTAACTAAAAAAATGTAGAGATTCACAATTCACAGGATGGTTTGTTTGAAAAATTACAATTCTGACCAGATTATTTCAAAGCTGTATGTTATTCCGTTCGAATGTTATAACAATTTTCATGTATTTCAGCGAAGTTATTGTTTTAGAAACTAGATTAGATTGTGCATCTTGAAAATATATCCGTGTGTCATAAAAAAATAATTAAAAACGCTTAGTGTTAAAAAGTTTAAAATAAAACCAATTTTGTTTTCAATATTTTCTTCATGCGCAGAATTTATTCAAATTACTACTGAAATCCCTTGGAACTGATAATATTTCGAATCAATAACTATTAAAGTAAATTAAATAATTACAAATATACCAGCATGAAAAAAAAAATCAGTTAGAATAGTTAAACAATAAAAGTTTACTTGAAAGTTTAAAATCACGTGTCAGTCATAACACTGGAAGTTGGCGACGGATTTCTTCATACGGACATGACAAGCGAAACAGTTATTTCAATTGTAGAGATAACCAGGGAGAAAAATTATTTACATGTATTGACTACATTAATTCGGAAAAGTACTTAATAGAAATTTACAAAAATGAAGCTGATATTTAAATATTTTTATAAATGGAAATAATGTTTGACAGGTTTTCAGCTATTTTATTTAATTTCATTTGTGAAATGTTCATTTGCATATTACTAAGGTGGAATTTACAATAAATTGAGAAATCGCTTACACAATAGGAGCCAAACGATGCCATACTTGTTGTTGAAATAGCGTTTATAGCTTTTTTTAATTGATATTCCTTTATCATTAGACCTCAGCAAATCCATGTATAATCTCGAATCTAGCTAGCAATAGCGTGTGCGGATGTATTTTTATATTTAATAATTTCAATTAAATTAATTTTGAATATTTTTTTATTTCGAAATATAAAACTTCGCCTTCTATATCCAAAATTTTAAAATATATTGCTTTTAAACAACCATTTTTCATAAACCGTACACTAAGATGATAACAATAGTCTTTCTTTTGTAATATTTTAGAATGAAGTTTCCAAACTAAGTTTGTTCTTGCAATATTTTGTTTAATGTGTTATATTTTGCATTTTTTAAAGTGTGAGAACTATGAGATTAATCAAAGTAAAGACTAAAAGTAGATCAGTGTACCTATTTTTAGTTTAAAGTAATTGGATATATATACTTTTATGCTACCTACCCACTCACACCCGTTGTACGCTAAAAGTTCACAACTAAACTTGGTTGAGAAAACAAGTTATTTGATATTTCATTTTGCTAGTACATAAATATTTTTAATGCAAAAAACAGCAAAAAGTAGACTGAAAACACAGAAAGTTGATTATAAGAAATACCGATATAATAGAAACAAAAAATATTCGAGAATTGAAAAATGCACATTCAGGACTGAAAACCTAAAATCAGTAAAGATTTTATCTTACGAGATTTCAGGAGAAGAATGGGATATTCCAATAAAGTTGAAAGCACAAATATCTTCTTAAATTGAAAAATGTGTCTCTAAAAACCACCATGTTCATCTAGTGAAATGAAATTCTTAAAACTGCCATTACCAGCTGGAATTTGTGATCAATCTAAAATTTTGCAGAAGTCAGAAGCTGCAATGGCATCAGCTGTTTCACAGGATATTGGTATTGCGACAATACAGACAATGTTATGATTTTTGATAAAAATTCATTTCGAAGAGCTCTTGAAAACGCTACCGTAAGACACTTTGTAAAACTTTTTAAAATAGTAATATCGTGTTTCTGAACTCTATTTTGATCGGAAGAAGGATACATTTCTTTATGAAGAAAAACTTCTAGAAAGGTATAATATATAGAGATGTAGAAATAGGTGAACCTAAGTCAGCATATCTAGCACATGTAACACAAAGCTCTGGAGCAGGTAAAAGTATTGTATGTTCTGAAATAACTCCTTTTCAACAGTAAACCTCAATATAAGTGACATAGCTGCTGTTGGTTGTTATGGAACTACTGTGGACGTTTTATACACAAATCGTCCACTGTTAGTATGTCAATTACACAGCAATGAGTTGTCTCTAAGGCACCTATTTGGTAATCAGGACTTCGAGAATGAGTAGTTTAATTGGGAAGCAACTCTTTAACTTCCCAATTGCCCATAAATATAACCTAATCAAACATTTGGTGATCAGGACTTCGAGAATGAGTAGTTTAATTGGGAAGCAACTCTTTAACTGTGAAAAGAAACCAGTAATACTTTTTTCCCCTTTTCCATACAATTAGGAAAAACAATTATTTTAATAATATAAAATTCATCAAGCGATTTCAATGAGAAATTTATCAAAATCTCTTACTAAAACAGCTTATAGCCTACTCTTTACCATCCAGGCTTGTCCATCAATCAATTGACGCTCAGGCAATTTGCCCCACTGGCTGACAACACCCAACTCAACAAGTGTTTATATAGGAAGTTAGCTTCCATCTATAGCATCGAAGACAATTACTAAATTCATCCTTAAAATTTATAAACCATCGAGGTTTTATTTTTAAAAAATTATTCAAACTCTAAAAATGGAGCCCAGGTTTATAAATTAGTTGATTTTTTTTTGTATCTCAATTGTAATGTTTAAATTCAAATGCACTTTAACCCTTGCTATAAAATTAATGGTAATGGTATTTACTTGGAAAGCGAATGTTATTTGATTAATGAATTTGATTTATTTAAACAACCTATTTCAAAACATATTACTAAAAAAGTGTGTGAGCGATTCTGTATGAGAAGGAGCCGCACAATTTAATTAAACCACCAAAAAATGAAGACTTAAGAACTCATCACTTCCTTTAAATGTTAGCAGCTGGATGTCTATAAACTATTGCGATTCGAAAGAAAAATACAGCAGATATTTTAACTATTAGAAAAATGTAGATCTTCATTTTAAAAATATGGCTGTTGGTTGAAGGGTCAATGCGGAAACAGTCTTATTCCAATAGTATTAGCAACCAAACTATTTTTCGCCAAATAGTATCCATTGCTTAATTCACTTGAAATTATAAAAGTGAAACTTTCAGTTTGTAGGATTTATCCTGAACTCTATTAAATTAAAATGGAATTTTTCAATGGCATTTGAATCCACGTGTAACAGCTAGTTTTTAATCTTTGAATAAAACCTTCAAAACGATTTAATTTAAAATACAGTTCTTACATCACTGCTTATATACATACATTTTATTCATTGATCATCTTTCATATTTAGTTTCATGACACATTTTAAAGTTATACGGCTGAAGTGTCTAAAAATTATTCTCTCAAAGCTTAACGTACACCGACGTACTTTAATCGTTAGTAAACAATATTTCAATTCATCTGTGATTGATGATATCTTGCCGAACAATCGGGGATTACATTAATGATACAATTAATAATGCCACCACGATTCAGCATCCCCCTTCGCAATATCTTCCTCCGCATAGATCGAACAAAGAAGTCTCGGGCAGCCACCAATAATACGAAATGAGGTTATTAATACGACACCATTCATTTCCAACGACACTATTCGTTCCCGATTCTTATAATGACTCTCCGTCCTTATATATATTTTTTAATCCGTACAGTTTTCAGTGGAAATTCCTCTCTCTCTGAGTGTCACAAGATACTCGCTCAAAATGAAATTCCTCTCTGGCAGATGCTGCCTCGTTCGTTTTATTCGTCGTCTTCCGACGGCGGTAATGAGTTTCAGAATAAGGGACACGGACATCGTAGGACTCGGATTCATATGGCAGCTCCTGACGAAAGGGGATACGCTGCTTAAATGGGACTTGAAATGCGTTCGGTCTCCGGCGTTTATAGGATTTGGGTATTGTTCGCGCGCGCGCTGGAGTGGCAACCGTCGTTGCTGCTGACTTTCAGCGTTGTGCTCCTTCTTTCGAAGGGTATTTACGTGGGCGAAGTCTTGATCAGTAAGCTCCCCGTTTGCGTCGGCGTTGAAGTGTTTCGAGGAAGCGGACAATGCCTGAAAGCGATTTCGATACAAAAATGGAACTGAATAGTTCTTGAATGAATTCTTCGCAATGTTTTTTTTAGGTGACAATCCTTCCAAAAAAAGTTCATTGAAATAACAACATTGTATAAAGTGAATAAATTCAAGGTAGAGGCGTATATTTAGTATATTAATTCCATAAATTTACTCATACCATAAAATTCGATCATACGCTAAACCTTATTGAAATATGTTAAGTAAAGTTTTATAAAATTATGTTGATATATTATATAAAAAGGTGAAATTAAAATACAATTGTATTAAAAATGCTATCTAGTGTTGTCATTTACAAACTGAATTAAATACGCGCTTTTTGAATTTAAATTAAGTGGATATTATCCATATATTATAAACCACTAGACTTTTGCTGTTTATATATTACAAAGTGCTACTCGATGTATCAGTATTTATTTTAACATTTCTGAACTAGCAGCAGTTAATAAAGTATTTTAAACTGAGAGTCAACATTTAAATGAATGTATATGTGTAGCATAGAGCGAATATTTAGCAAATTTTTAATATAAGCCAAATTCAGAGATTTCGTGTAAATTTAATATAAACCCATTTCAATTTAATACACCCGTCCTGAAAGTAAGCATTAAATTAATAATTTATTAATATTTTGTTTTTGAAAATACTAGTTATGTTTTCTGAAATAATTAAACTAATTCTGTAAACGAGATGCTTCCCATTATATACAAAAAAAATTGTTCTAGGAATTATAAATTGGTTGATAACTTTCTGTGAGGATTGGAAAAACAAAAGAAAATAACTGCCGGTAAAAGTATTATAAGTAAAAAAATAATAAATAGCAAAAATAAAAAAATGTTATGAAAACTATTGTCTATCTTCAAGATATTGGACAAAAGGGCGTTATTTCCTACTAAAATCTCAAAAGATAATTCTCAATCAAACTCGAGTTCTTTTCTAAGTACGAATATATACAAACATAAGTTCGTGCAAAACTTTTAACCGCTTAGCAAACACCATAAATAAACTGTCACGTTGCATATAGGTAAGCCTTTCAAAGGGCAAGCGGGAACCCATTCATTTGTGAATGATAATTAAATGAGCTCCGGAAACTACCATTCGGAAAAAGCGTTCTCCTGCAGTCTGCCCCTCATTGAAGGGGGGGCAACGGCGGAGTCAAGGTCTCCTAACCCGAAAAACACCGCCACCTCTAACCATTAGCTAATGGCATTTGCGTGTCCCGCTTATAAAGTACGCCGAGCATTTCATCTGCGCGCGAAAGAAAAGAAATTTTTACCAAATTTTTCTATTAACTCGACCGGTTGAGGGAAATTGTCTTTTCTGTAATGTTAAACGCGAGTGTGTAGTTAAAGTGAGTTATGGCGTAAAAGGGAGAAGAAAAAATGGATGGTATATTCTGGTGGGGACTGGATTGTGAGGTTGAATTATGAAATGTATTTGGGTTATTTCATGCAGAAAAGTATCACACATTGAAATCGTTGTCCTACCAAACACATAAGTTTATGTAAACCTTAACAACGACTAAATATTGGATGTATTTTTATTTGTAAGAAATTACACGGCAACTAAAACAGATTTATGTTATCAGTTTAATTAAAGAAGATTGCACTTCTCTGAAGGTTTATCGAACATCTAATATCCAAAGCCAGTATAGAGAAATGCAGAATTTTTGAGTATTACACATATAAAACAATACGTTTTCCTTTCATTAAAACAGAATAGGAGTGTAAAGGATTTTAATTTTTAATTATGCTTGGCTGTTATTTAATTCTGATCAATATTAAAATGTCAACTGTCGAATCTTAATATGTCATTCTATATTTTTTTAAGAATATTGTGAAGAGTGTCTTGTCAATATTTTTAAAAGAAAACTTTACAATGCGTTACAAACTTGACCATTGCATTAATTTGTTTGATTATCTCAATCGTAAGAACTTTTAAAAGTACGTTACCATAGAAATTTTGAAATTAAAATTAAAACATAAAATAAAATTATTTGAGTTATAAATTAATATTAAATAAATCTGTAGAAGTTGTTTTGAACAATCAAATGAACAAATATCATATAATTTCCGATTATGATGTAATTTTATGTTACGTTAGTAATTTAATAAAAAATTGGCTACAATATTTCTCTTATTTTGGATATCCAAATCATATACACACGCAGCTTAATTTTTAAAACCGTACAATTTAAGAACTTTCACAATTTTAAACACCATTTGATGATAATGGATTGCATCATAGCATAAATAGCATGTCAGTGTAATTTGCAACTACAGCCGAATAGTTTGCATTTTTTCTTAAACTCACATCTTATTTGCAGTTTTAAAATTCCATTAATTTTAAAAACTGAAATATTCTCACAGTTAAAAATTAATATTTAAATTTATCTAAATCTTCATTAACTATGGTCGTATATAAATGTATAACTTCGTAAATAAATTTCCGCAAAATATAAAGAACGAATTCTTAAAATATAGTAACATTTCTCGTCCTAATTTTGTAAAATACTAAAAAAGAAATGTTGTTATATTTGACAAAACATTCATTCAGAGCATATTGATCGAATATTTAATCAAATCGAAGACTAACCAACAGCAATGACAATTAATATAAATTTGACAATTAACAGTACTAAAAAACACAAATCTAATTATTTTACCAAAATATTTCGAAAACAGTTCCTGTTCGTCGGTGGTATGGAATCACGGACCATTTGTTTTAAAGATTATTGTCTTATCCTACTGGACCACATCGGAGTGTTACAAAACAGGAAAAAAATAAATGTGGTTTTTCAAACAACATAATTTTTTTTCATCGCTCATTGTCTCGGTAATACTCACAATAACGTGGATTAGATTTTATATTATTCATCTATAATAATAAGAGAAAAAGTGCGCGTGTCTTTCTGCGGCACGCAAAACACTATCTTCCACTGTCATACGGAAATGTCTGAAAATTTTCGAATCGGGAAATTATTATTTCCATTAATATCAATATATTGCTATTAAATAATGTCTTTAAATTGCCCTTCAAATTCATCATACGAAATTTATAGACTCTTTAACACTGAAACACTTTTTATTCGGACAAGGCATATAATCATTTTTATTTCTACTGATGTTTCAACCTTTCCCGTTTCTAATTTTCTTACTATTCGTCTCACTAAGAATGACTAAATTGCTTGAATTTTCTGTCAAGCATGTGCTATTTCATTGCATTTCAGCGCGCACAGCTACCTACAAAACCCTCAGTTTGATTAAAAAAAATCATGAATGTACCATGATCGTTTTGATTACTAGATCACATTAACAGGACAAACAACAACTGTTTCTTCATTTAAATTAGGAATTGAAGAAATACTTCTTTAAACAGACAAGTGAAACATTCTACGTCGTTTTAATTACTATGTTTAGTGTTTATGTTGCTATATTTTAGCAATATACTCGAATACTTATTAAATATGGTCTTACTTCATGGTAATTTAAATTAAGTTCCATTTTAAGTATTATGCGTCTCCCATACTAAATGTCAGTAATATTGATACTAAATCCATATTATCAACTGAAAGTATAAAATAAATATTCCAACAACCAAAACAGTTATATATTTGAGTTATAGCTTTTAAAAATTTTAAATGTATAACTAATTTTAGTAATAAAATGCAACTTTTCAAGTCATTTCCTTTTAAACATTAAAAAAAATCGAAATAATTATAAATTTTACTTATTGGTTTTTGTTGTCCGAAGAAAAGTTTTTAGATTGTAGTCTTTTGCATATAAAGTGAACTAATTAGAGAAAATAGATTAAAAGTTTCTTTCCCTATCACTTATATATAAAAAACTGTTTGATATTAATTCTATGTTTATGAATTTGGTCATCAAAATCGCTTTAAAAGTAACGATTTTTTTCTTATAAAGATTTTCACGTTTAACGAACACTTAAACCTTATAATAATAATGTAAATATTATGAATATTCTTTAAAAATAGTTTTATTGTGTTATTTGCAGATTTGCCAAAAGATAATTTAAAAAAGACATTACCATAATGCTAATGCATGTCACACTCTTAATAAGTAATTCTTATTTTCTTCTTAAAACTTTTGAATACATTATTATAAATCTCTGTAAACGTCTTAAATTCAATCCTTATTTTTATGTGTTTAAATGCATACTTTAGTTTATTTAAACTTAGTATATATTTTAAATTATATTACCCATTAAATTTGATTAAACTTTCAGTTTTGTGGTGTATGTAAGTTATTTAAACGACATTTGTATAATATGTATTATTCTATCAGTTTCGAATTTACTAACCATTCGAATATTCCGCTTAAAATATAAATTTTGAACAAAGCAAAATGGTACAACTAATTTCAAGCAAACATGTTAAAATTTAAACAATAACAGAAAACAAACACGAACAATAAAAGTCATTTTTAAATGTCCGATATTACTGTCACCTAGATTTCACATTTCATAGGTAACTTGCTTCAGAAACTGTATAGAAAAACACATACAACGGTTTAAAAAAACAATAGGTTATCCCATGATTACACGAATTATGTAATACTCATAGGATAATAGCATGTAAAAATGTATTTTGACTTACTGGAAACTATCCTACTTTACATATAACATGTACCCATGAATATTAAATTTGGCAGAGTGTTTCCTTATACCTTAACTAAAATAAAGCTATTCGCGAACTTATTGTTAAAATCCCGTACTGCCGAAGGGCTTAAAATAATATGCAATCACCGCTTTCAATCAATCGCTTTAAAAGGATCTAATTTGGGCAAATATACGTATTCTTATCTTACTTAATTTAAATTACTGGAAATTAAACTATAAGTTAAACAAAAATATTATTACTAAACGTTTTTTTTATTTCCAAGCAAAACAATAACTGTTCGAATAAACTATTAAATTTTTATATTCTTTATAATTGTAAATTACCTGAAACAATTTTGAATATATATGTTCTTATCGTCATTTTATGCAAACTATTAAAGAGTCTGTATGGGGAAACAGACTTGAAAAGTCTTGTGCGTGCTGTGGAGAGTATATGGGCACTAGGGTAACACTTTAATAAATTATACACTTATAAGCTTTACAATTACTGATAAACACCGGTTTTAGTTAGATGGGTTGTACTTTCGCCAAACGCGACCCCTCAAATCGACTAATATACTGCCAAGCTACGCCTCTCTGAAATACGTGTACGACATTAAATTTAGCTCAGTATATGTTACTGTTACGCGTGGCGCGACATCGGTGACATCTGCTCAAGCCACTTTATATACTTATTTTATATATACGTACTTCCGTTATATGCGGTTTTACCAAGCAAACCGTATTAATCAAACTGAAAGTTTCACGTCAAATTTCTTCCTAAATTTAAAATAAATTATTCTCTTTAATTGTTGTACAATTTATTAACCGCTGTTACAATTCTGTGCCCAAATATTACTCTATTTTGCATTAAAATATGTTACGTTCATTGAACGCTGGATAAATGCGCTCTTAAAATGTTCCTCGATTATTTTATTTTTTTTGCATTCATAATTGCTGCATTGAGTTTTCATTTTGCGGGGAAAGAAGATACTTGTTTTCTAGCGAAATTAATTCTGAGTGCATTTCAGTAATGAAAGAGGTCAAAAAAAAATTTGCGAAAGATAATCTTCTCTGAACTTTTTCTTATTCTTGAGAGTTGACTTTTGACATTCATTGCCGAAAAAATATTTTTCTTTTTTTTTCTGTCATTGTTAGGAAAGATATTTTTTTTAAAAAATACACCTTCGTTTCTTATATAAAAGAGAACTTATTTTAAACTATAATGGTTACTAACTTATACAAATAAAAAATGCAGTATTTATTATTTTGAAAATTTATGGCTATTTCAAATTTGCCTTTAATTTTAAAAAGTTCAAAATGTACTTACTAATCAAAATGTACTTAATAATGAATTATCTTATTATTAAAAAATTTAACACTTATATATATATATATATATATATATATATATATATATATATATATATATAGTAAAAACGACTTTTTCAGTTTCAACATCAAACTACAGTTTTCAACATTAAATTTTCATTAAAAATTTTTAGTAACCCTGTTATAGTAGAACCAAAAATATGACTCCTTAAGAAAACTCATAATATTTTCCGACTAAAGTAAAAATAATTTGCCTTGCAAACTTGTCTTATAACAAACTAAAGTGATAAAATTAACTTTTAAAAGAAGCGCAACATTGTAACGTGAAATGTGGTACAAACTCCCAAACAAGTATAACCCGAAATTAAAAGATTCCTCAAACTTTTACCATTATACTTTTTCTTTTGAAGAAAGAAATGCCTTTAGCTTAACTTGCATATTTACTATTGCGATTTTTTAAAAGCTTATTTTTCTTTCGAAAATGTGTTAACCAGTCTTAAAGTAGATCTTGTTATCTTAGATATTGCCATTATAAAAGCTTATTTTGACTTCGTGTTCAAAGTTTTAGTTTTTTAATATGCAATATGTTTGGAACATATAACTTTTAAAACATAACCTACAACATTGTCAGCGGTTTTTGGTTATATTACTTTGTTACTTTATGCAAAGTGTAATTTATTTAAAGATTGTCAATATTCAAAAATTTAAAAGAAATCTTCTGAATTTTTTTTTATAATTAATTAATATTTTACAATCACCAAATTAAAAACAAAATCTTAATTTTATTTAAAAAATATTTGTATAAAACTTTGTGCTTGATGAAAACCAACTACATTCAAGCTTTAGTATTTGCTTTATTTTATTTAAGAAATAAAAAAAAAAAAAGAACATACGAAATGTTTTACTTTTAAAGGGTACATAAATTTACTTACCTAAATTGAATTAGTTTCGACGTCAATAAAAAATATTGCAACAACTGAAGACCAGCATTTTAAATAAACATATATTTTATAATATGTAATATATTTTTCCCATTGAGCTAAAAAATAAAAATATCAGCTTTCCTTTCGTTTCTTCCACCTTACAATCCTTACTTGAAATCATCGAACTACGGTACTTCCATGGATATGATATTTTAAAATTCAAGAAATATATATTGTGTTATTTCAATATGCTGCCCATACAGAACTTTCAAATATCTTCTTCCAGCAAAAAACAAATATTGATTTTCTCCACGGCTACCTGCTCGGAAATTCGCGTTTATCCAAGTTCTTGGTCCGGCCTTTTCATTTCGAAATATAGCGACAGTTCCAAGTAGAAACCTTTATCTGTTTACTATCAACAGTGAATATAAACCGTATATTTCCTGTCGGAAATATTCTCTGCGATGCTGTGTACACCTTTGTTGCAATGATTCGAATGACTTCATGAAAAAGATGAGAGGTCTATATTTAGACGCAAAATAACTTTTTACCCCCTTTGCTGTCTTATTCCGTACTGTCGTAGTATCCAGTCATAAAGAGTTGTTTGACGGAGATGGGTTTTTGAAGTATTTGGTAAAGCGATTTTCTCTTTATTGTAATCCCAGTGATGTTTTCTTTAAAACTTGGCTACCAAATGGACATTTTCTCCTTGTTTAGCGTCATTCAGTCCATACAATGTATTTTCTTCTTAAGAAAAATTATTTTATGTTCACTTTTAATGTTTTTCTTTTTTTATATATAAGTTTTTAGGGGTTGTGTTTTTTTAAAGAAATTTTGTTTCATGCAAATTTCGTATTTTCTTGCTAAGTAAACAATATACTCTGATTATTTCATATCCACTATTTTGTTGAAATAAATTTGTTTTAATAAAAAGGAACATGTTTGTATTTTTCGTTTTTTTGTTTCAAATGAAGTTCAAACTTACATAAAAAAATTTCACGAATGATTTGCTTTCTTATTTAAAAAAAATTGTATCTTATAATTTTTTTATATTGATCATAATTTTATGAAAAAACATTTATTTTAATGTTTACCATTATTATCTAATCATACATTTTTTAACAAAATTCTAAAGCAGGATTTTTTTTTTTAAATTAATCTATTAATCTTAAAATATTTCATTAAATGTATACCTAAATATATTGTAAAGTTTTAGTATTTTAAGAATTTTAAATTAAAGATATTTGGTGAAAAAAGTAGATTTTAGAACAGAATAACACATGCACGACGGTTCGTAAGTTAAACTCAACAACGAAAATTATTATAAATTGGAATTTATTTGGATAAAGCATTCATTGACTTATTACTTACGATCTATGTAATAAAAGTGTTAATAAATAATTTTATACAGAAACTAGCACATATATTTTATGTCTTTTTTCTGTATTGTCTTAAAAATGCGTTATTAAAGAGTTTTTTTTTAATTCACATGCGTTAGTGAAATATGTTTTACCATTACAAATTTTACTGAATTTTAACACTTTGTAGAAGCTTATGGACTAAAAACTATTGTCAGACCAAACCCATTTTCATTCACAAATTTTGTGAATGTTAAACAAATAAAATATTAATTTACGATATAAATAAGTTTTTCTAATAGTTAATTATTGATGTTAAACCCTCATTTTAAACCTTTTGGAAGATTTCGAATTGAATATAACATGTTCTTGCAATTTATAATTTAGTTATATTTATAATGTTTCAGAAACTAAATATTATAATACATAAGCAATTTTTTGATAATTCGTGATAATAAGGACATTGTAAAATTATATTAAAACCAATAATAATTTTAAGTAATTTTTTTTAAGTAAAAACATAAAACTGTTTATTTAATATAAGCTCACAATATGTTCTGAGTAAACGAAAAATCCGCAATCAAGCACCATGTTTCTATAATTAATATTAATATACCCTTTCCTACGAAGAGTTAACTGAAATTTCCTAAATTAGTCTTTTATACTTGCAGATTCTATAGCTCTTGTAATTACGCTACCACATTTTCAAGAGGGATCTTATATCTAACAATGTTGTATTCCACTCTGATACATAATTAGTGCTATCAAATATTTGATTTTTGCCGAAGACCCACGTCTCACATATGCATCACGAGAGTAGGTTTCCTAGGTAATATGAGCACACCTACATGTTTTGTGTAAAGCCTTTAGATCGGAATATTTCGATACATTTTCAGCAACTTTCAAAGACTTCCTTACTTAATGAGATAAAATACCGAGAATGCAAAGGAGGGAAACGTAATCTCTAATTAATAGTTTCTCTGTAATTAAATTGAAGCGTTAATTGGTATGATATATACTTTATATTAATTTTACCATAAAACATTGATATTTCTCAGTATTTGTAAGGAAGTTCTTTGTAATGGAATAATAATAAAACACTAATTTACAAATAAAAAAAATTTAATGTTGTGGACAGATTGTTAAATTATTTATATAATTGATGTTATATAGATATACCAATGAACGCAATTCATAAAACTAATTTACCGAACGTTAGCGAGGTCCTGTACGATTTTTTTTTAATTTGACTTGAATGTTCTTTGAAGTCATGAAAAACAACGCATATGTTTTTTTTTTAAAGATTATTTTTTTGTCGCAAGGTCTACTGTTTCCCAAACTACTAGTTTAGTTCCATTTAAAAAAATAAGAAACTATTTTTTAAGTATTATTTTGTTATTTTTAAAATTAATCGGAATCAATACTGCCAGACTCTTCCAGTATATTGTTAAAATATATGTGTAAAATATAATACTGTATGCACTCTATCTATCAAAGTTTAAACAACTAATTGAAAATATGTCCGGGAATCACATCTTCTATATATCTAGTTTTTATAATAATTTCAAGTTTTTTCATGAAGTCAACAACGGATATAAAATATACGAATTATCAATGTAAAATATAAGTTCTTTACAATAATAATTCAATTATATCAGTCGATTCAATGAAGATAGTTATAAATGTAAAAATTGTATAAATACAAAAGAATTAAAAGTGTAAAATACTATTTATATTTTAAAACTTTGCTTTCACATACTACGAACATAATAAACATATATGTTTGAGTTACGACAAGCTTTATTTGCTAAGTTCGCCTAATATCCAATTCGTTCATTCCAAATATTACTTCTTACTAAAAATTTTTAGTATTTTGTAGGAATATTAAAAATAACATCCCATATGAATGAAAACGAGAATGTTGTGCAGTTTTCTTGTATATTAAATATGTCGCTATTCACGCTACCCTATTTTGTCCAGAGGTTTTTATTATTATTATAGAATAATTTTTTTTATTCCATGCGAAATGGTGCTCTTATACTACTCTGAATAGATAAAAATGAGTTTTGCTTAGAATTTTTGTATTCGCATTCAATATTCCAAATGTATAATCATGCATATTTCCCTTTCTTCAATAAACATGAATAAATAGAAGAATGCAATCCATTAAAATTTTTAAAAAATAACTCACATATTTAAAATACATTTTAAATCCATATTTTAAAAGATATATGCTTTCTACATATTTTATAATAATTCTGTATTTAACACATACTAAGCATTTCTTTAATTGATGCAATTCCAAACACTTCGGCGACTTTTATATGTGTAAATTCTAATTGTAAAATGACAATTTTTATATCGTTTCGATTTCATTTTTCTAATTTTTAGAAATGTATATTTAAATTGCGTTGATGTGGTGCACACATGTCATGATCAACTTTTATTGTGTTTTTTTGTGAACCCCACACATCAGGAAAGGATAATACTACCACAATATAAATTTTGTTTAGTACTTTTTAAAATTACTTCCCCCTACTTGAAAATTAATATAAATTTATATTCATATATTACCTCAATTTTTAGTATTTTATAATAAACATAAAAGAACACTCTTTTTCGGCTCAATTAAAATTCAATTTTCGCAATCCGATAAAAATCACCTTTAAATTAAAAAACGAAGATCAGCCTAACCCGTAAACATCTGCCTTTCATTTAGAAAACGGTGGATGTCTGGGTGATAACATACCAAGCGAATGCTTCGTTTCACAATCAATAGTAATGGTGCAAAGAGTCCATCCAGCCTGTGCAAAGAGTCCATCTTGAGCTATCCTAATAAAGTTTCTGTTTGCAAAAGTACCCTCCAGTCACTGTCACCGTAGCTGGACACTTTTTAATGACAGTTAGACCTTAACTCGGTTCATTAAATGTCAAAGTGAGAAGCTACCCAATGAAACCCTATGACAGGAATAGCGAAGATACTTACATGGATTCACTTCCAATAGTGGAGAGATGGTTGTTTGGGATTCGAAATTAATACACGTTAATTCTGCAAATGCCTAGAGGTTGTTTTACAGATTTGTTTCGTACAGGTTGTAAACAGAAAACTGCTCTTTAATATAAGAAAAGATTAGTAATGAAATAAATATATTTATTTACATAATTGGAATTGTTAGTTTAAAACATTATTTTAAGTGATGAGTGCAATTTGTGAACTTGTTTTTATCTGCAATTATGATGATTTGAATAAAACAGTTCTATCAGAATACCAGTGGGAATTCAGTAAAATAAAGCTTTAGTTCAGTAGCAGATTGTTTCCTATTCAGATTGAATTAAATTACGTTAGTGTCCGTTCCAAATGCTATGTCTTATGCACATACATTGTTAGAAAACTGCTCTTTTTCGCTGCTATGTCGTATTATTGATACTTGTATAATATAATATATAACCATTATATGCACGAAAATAGAACATTTGATTTTTCAAACACGTATATTTTACTATAATCCTTTCCTTCGCCAAAATTGAAAATTTATTTTACTAAACAAATTTAAATAAAATTAATTAAATACTGAAACAATTGTAATACATTCCTCCACCCTTTTTTTTCAAATCATATATAAATGAATTAAATGTATATGCATTATTATAATCTCACACCCATTCATACAGTTACACACCTTAAACACGTTGACTGCCGCCGCGAAATAAAATAATTACCAGTCGAACCGACGCTTGCCTATAAGGATTAATTTTACAGAGAGATTCACAACCGGTAAATGGCAGGCCTCCTTGCAATAGCCAATTCAACGCAAACGGTGCGTGGTCGGCAGTCAACGTGTTAATAAACATTAGTACAATAACCAACTATTTTACCTTTTACACATTTCTACAATAGCTGACTTCACATATTCTTATCTATACATATTTAAAAGACATTGCATAGCAGTTTGTAAAATGGATAATGGCAACATGTAAGAAATTCAGTTTCCCCGCGACTATTAACTCGCGAGCAAAAAGTTTAAACAGCACATAGTGGTTTTTTTAAATTTTATAACGTATATATTTATTTTCAACTTAAAATTTCCTTTTTTATTAAACTCAAGAATGGATGTCTCATAACAAGTAAAATATTTTCATTTATCTTTATTGTTATTGCATTTCTACTAAAATTAAGTTTTTCTTTGTTTATCATTCCTGAATTTTTTTTTTTAATTCTATTTAATCTAGTATTTATAACTAATCGGTCGGGGTATTTTATTTCGAAACACACCTTCACGTTGCTTATGCCCCCCCTGATGAGAAAATTGAAATATCCTGCCCTTTATATATATATATATATATATATATATATATATATATATATATATATATATATATATATATATATATATATATATTCTCACTAAGCCTCTTAAAATGTTGGATGTTTGTAATCAATGTCTGTTTTGCCTTTTTAAAAGCTTTTATCAATTTTTTATCATTTTATGCTGTTGTAATATTTGTACTGGTTTTTTTTTTAGTTTAAATATAGTATTGATTATTTACGTTAAAGTTTCTAAATCCACACTTTGTCCTTCAAAAACTACGATTTCATCAATGATAATTGCTTATTAATATTTTTATTTGAAATTTTCCGTTACGAAGCTGTTGGAATAATAACAAATCTGAGAATATTTTAGGAATTCTCGCTTAACTCTCCTACATAGATTCATTTTTAAGCTCTAAGCTTTTCTTCGATATTAGTCCCAAGAATATCTCGTTCTAACTTAGTAAATCGCTGGGTTTTTTTTTCATTTATTTCGTACCAAAAAAATTATTAAAAAAAGAAGGTCGAATAATTTAAAATAAGAGAAGCCATTTCCCAAAGGGTAATTCTCTCCAGGCATGGGGCAATACCAAGAGAATTTTCCACAGAGTGATTTCAATTTTCTTCACAGCTATTTCATTAATCCTATTGATGGAAGAAACAGCAAGTTCCCCTTGCAAAAGGAGAATAATAAAAAACGAGAGAGAGAGAGAGATTGAGATTCGAGAGAGGGATTTTGTTCGGGATTCTCGTTTCCTTTTGAATGGCAATAGGCTTGTCTTCGAACTTGCACAGCTTCAATTTTCATTATCAAACAATTGAAAGGGGGGAGGGAGGGGTGTCTTCTGACTCGAGTCGGATTCAGTTAACGCGCTCTACAATGCCCGACAATAAAGCTGTCGTTTGAAGGAAATGTATTGTTACAAATCAATGGGAGAATAAATTCCAGATGAAAGGGATTTGGAAATATCTGTTGTTTGAGTAAGATACGGGAGACGTGATTTTTTAATTAAGGCTAATCGGAAATCAGATGCACGATGAACAAATCAAACAACGCATTCGGGGAAATTATTGTTTTAGCACACGTTTACTTTTGAATTTGCACTCTGTGACATTTTCGTGCCAATGATTTTGTTTACTGAGCTCGCCTTAATAACTTTTAAATTGCAATTATTTGTGTGTGACTAATTTAAAAGCACATTTGGAATATTTAAATGGTATTAAGTACATAATTATAGTTTATGTGGTTAAAACTGTCTTTACTTATATAAACTTTAAGGTAACACATAAATTTCAAAGGAAAATTATGTATTTTTATAAAATACTATCGTATTTGCCCCCTACTCGCTAACGCTCGTCCACCCTCGGTGGTCTTGCTGCGCAAAAACGCCTCGCCTTCCGACGAGGAGTGGTTTGTACTCATTTCGAAATTAAGTGTTTATTCATACTTCAATTTTTTCGAAGTGCCTTACAAATATTCGACGAGGCCTCGCCAACCCAGAGAATTTCTACTAAGTAACATCTTCCCTTCTTTAACAACACACTGCTATTTCTTCTACTCTCAATTTTTCAAATGCTGCACTAATTGATAATAATTACAATTACCATAAAAATGAGTGAATCGACATTGGCTATGTGTTGCTTCATTGTATTGAGTTTCGGCTTAAGTTGTTTGCATGTCAAATGGCGATTATTAGTTTATATAGTTTTAAAACTTATCATTGAGATTAATTCGTATTAAAATTAAATTAAAAATATTTCAATTCTAAAGCCAGAATAACATACCAAACACAAAAGAAAGGTATTTCGTCAAAGCAATTTTTGATCATCAACTTGTAATTTTTATAAGTACAACTTTTTCTCTAATTAGAAATCGAACAAAACTCGACTTTACGGTCTTCTTCGGAGTAAAAACTGTGATTTTACCAAATTACAATAAAATTGAAAATTTATTGCCTCAGAGGTGTGTAACCAAATACAAACTTCCTTGTATTACTGCTCACGGACAGCGGCAGTTAATTTTTTTACAATAAATTTAAAACTAATAATTATTTTTAAAAAAGCGATATGTATTAGGTATTATATATGGCTACTATAAAAATTACTACAAATAAAAATTAGAATTAGGGAATGTTTGCTTCTAAACATTTTGCTTGGCACAAATTCGAATTCTTGCATTTTTCAACTTTAACGTAAAATAACTTATAATATAAGTATTTCACTACAATAAAAATACCATCATTGTATTTCCCAAACATTTCTAAACAAACTTGGTACATTTTATGATTATGTAATAGTTACTTTTTGAATAATAACTCAAAATATGGATGAAAGATGGTGATGGTTACCGTTCGCTGACAGCTGCATTTTTTTGCAAACTTGAAAACTAATAAATGTTTTTTATAAAGAGATATATGCATTAGATTAGATATGTGGCTACTATACTACAAAAATTATAATAATGAAATATTTGCTTCAATACGTTTTGTTTGACACAAATTCGAATTTTTTGAAATTGTATAAAGTATATAATTTAATAATATAATAATAATATACATTAATATAATTTAAAAACTAATAACTATTTTCAAAAATAAAATACAGTGTGTACCTTAGATCAGATACATGGTTACTATTCTACTAAAAATAAGAATTGTTGAATGCTTTTTGTCCTGACATAACGCAAATTCTTGAAAGTTTCAACTGTAACAAAATATAACTTCTGAAATAAGTGCTAACTATTTCAACCAAAATACATCCATCGTGTTCCCCAAACATTTCCAAACAAATTTAGTCAATTTTATAATTATCCGATGGTTACTTTTTGAAAAGTGACTCAAAACATGAAAGAGGAAAGAGGTTTATCAATTGTCAGAGGCAGTATTGATGCATCTATATTTTGCAAGAGATATAACAATGCCTTTTACAAATAGTTTTAAAAACTAAATATTAAAATGCTTAAAATTGAATGCAAACATTTAAGACTTTAGCATAAAAAAAAGACTTTAACAAAAAAATTAGTCTGTTTTTTTTTAAGTCAAATTTGCATTCAAAAATTTTTCTACACTGAAACTATTAAAGTGTAAAACTAGAATAAAATTTTTATTTTTAAAATATCTTTTAAAAATGTAATATTGATTTAGATGCGATATTTATTTCTAAATTCCGGGACCAAAAATAAGTTTAACCGGCAATTATTTATTTTTTTTGCTAGGCTCACTTACTTAAATGTTAAAACAGAATGAGTGAGGTTTTTGTACTTATGAACCACTTTTATTATTTTATTCAGAAATAAAGTCTATACGATTTATTTTCATTCATTTCAATATATATTAAAAGAATCAGCTTTAAAAAACTTTATAATGAAAATATACAGTTATTTTAATATATATTTTTTTATTTTAGTTTGTATGCTAAATTATTATAAAGCTGTATGTATAAGATAAAAACTCGTCTTATAAAACTGTTTCGCTAAGAATATAAAATACCAATGCAACGTTAAAACTATGCAATAAAAATATATAAAATCTAAACATATTTTGGGAGATACGTATCCCTTCATCAACCAGCCAAATGGGACATATAGTATCTCATGCCAATGTGACATATCATACATCGGTCAAACAAAAATAATAATAGAATATTAATATATTTCATTAGGGAGAACCATGCACATACTGTCAAACAAGAAATAAATAAGTCCTCCATTCCCAGGCACTCTTGGGAACATAATCATATATTTAATTTTTCTAACCCAAATTTAACTTGCAAACCCAAATCTCCTTGGAGTTTTTTTTTTTTATTTTTTAACAATATTGATTCGATTTTGAATGAAACCTTTTCTGTTCCGGTATTTCGCGCTTGTTGGAACACAATAGTTAACTCCAAACGATTGAGATAGTTTTTATTCTTAGGCAATACTTTTAATTCTGGGTTTATTTTCCTTGTGTTGTGTTCACAGACTTTCCATTTCTGCTGATGAAGAGAGATGTATCCTGAAACATGTCTAGATTTTATGTATTTTTATAGCATAGTTTTAACGTTACATTTGTATTTTAATTTATTAACGTATACTTTTGCAAATAAAATCCTTATGTAAAATTCAAAATATAATATTTAAAAGGTGTATTCGACAATCCAATTAAATAATAGGATTTTCTATCCGAAGTTAACTATGCATCAATTGTTAATAAAAATTTCAAATACTTAACATTATCATTAATAAAGTATTTGCATTTATAAGCTGTCCCAAAGTCGAGGTTGCGTGTATTTTTTTCCATTTGTATATAGATAATTAATTTCTATAAAAATGAGCAACAAAAGTAAAAATTCGAAAAATAACTATATAAAGTATATTAATCCTTTTTTACGAAATTAAATTAAACGGCCTTTTTAACCAAAAATAATAGAAATAAGAAAAAAATGGCTATTCGTCAGTTGTTTATTTAAAACAAACTTGATCGTAATAGAAACAAGAGTAAATTTTTGTAATAAAACTTATTTGGCAAGACCTTTCGAATACAAATTTTATTTTCACACTTTTAAAATGCAATTTTATGAATTTGTTATGATACTTTGCGGTTTTTTACCTAATTTTGAGGCATTGTAATGTTTTAGTAATGTAAAATCAATCAATTTTTAATATTGTTTTATATCTACATTGCTTACCTATTTTATAGAGAAATAATCTTGTAAATATATTTGCCCGTTCTGTTTAATATGTTTTTACATCAGGAATATTGTTAATTTTCCGCCTTTATAAGTGTTTCGATTGATCGTGCTTCTTTTAAAAAAGTATTAAAAAGAGGAATTATTTTACTTAGTATTCAAGAAACGTTTAATTACGACCTTTTCAAAGCTCTACGGCAGAAACGCATTAAAAAAAATTGGAATCATTCACGTCTGAAAAGATTTCCAGTTGCAATGGTTCTCCGTTAATTACTCTTCAGTCTCTTTTTTTTAAAACCGTTAAACATTTTCTGAGACATCATTAAATTGTTTGTTAACTCCTTCGTCTGTGGTGGAACCTCGCACATTGATTAAATTTCGATCCAGCTAATCTCCACCGAATAAAAAAAGCTCACATAACATAGATTCGTTAGTTTCGAAATAGATAAGGGAACTAATAACTGAAAGAAAGTATCATTTTCATTATTTGGCCATGTTGTATAAACATATGTACATAAAAATCTTTAATTTGATTATTTTTTTATTAACCTTTAACATTAAAAGTATTCTGACGAACAAGATAATGTTAATTAATATAATGAGAATTATTCATTTCATGATATATCTGATTACACATGTATACGATAAAAGAAATGTCTAAAAACTAATATTTGATATTGATTTTTTATAACTAATTTAAGAAATACTATTCAAAGTTTTATTTTGAAATTATATGCATTTTTCCTATACTAATTATACATATGTAACTTATTTTTAATTCTATGTTATTCACATTTTTTAAACTGAACTGAGGCTTATAATATGGTTTTTATAATTTATGTCTTGGTTGTTCGTTTGCGTTTCTGCTAATATATAGCATATAAATATTATCAGTAGCTATGGTATTGATAACAAAAACATAAAAAAATTTAGTTGTAGAACTCGACTTATAAGGTAACTCACAAATGTTGTTATTTAAATATAAGGAGAAAACATTGAAAACGTATTTTGTCAAAAATTCTAAAAATTATATTTTTACATTCCTGAATATTCCTCCGAGTTTTCAATCGAACTAAAGCATCCTATTCGTTTTAAATGCCTTTTGTCTCATCGAAATTAACTTTGCAAAGATTGGAATCTGTGCATTAGTCAATGCATTCGTGAAAAGTTATTTGCGTCTTTCCACGAATCGTTTAAATGTGACAAAATACGTTATGAATGTTTGCTCTTCGAATTACCTGAGATGCTTGAAAAAGTGCTATATGAAATTGCGGAAGTATTGACAATCCTATTTAACTTTACTTGTGGATGCATGAGAATTGTAATGTTTGTTGCAAAGTGATGTGAGGGGCAATGGGCTCGAATGTTAAGATTTTACTTTATGTATATTTTGTATAAGTTTGAATAAGTTATTATAATTAATAAGTCATTATAGTTAATAGTTGAATAATTATAAATAACTATACAGCTTCACAATAATTTATTCTAGTTTGTAAAAAAGATTTATACAAATGGATTTACTAAATGGACTAACTAAAATGAATCTTCAGCTATAATATTTTTATTTTTAAATGTTTACTAATTATTAGTATTGATGTATCACCTCATTGAATTAAAATACATATTTATACTATTGGACGAATACTTTAATTTTTCACATTACTAACGTATTTATGATTACTATTACTATTGTACTTATATAGCTTTCAATTGAAAGATTTTTAATTTGCGCAAGCTATCTTTGTGTACGCATTTATACTTTTTCCTCATTATTTCTTCCTTCCTGACTATGATTCACATTCACTTTATTTATGATGAATAATTAATACTAATTGAAGAGCCAAAATAAGGAATTACTTAAGATATATTTGGAAACTAATATATAACTACTGTAATAAATTGTATACAGTCGCGTCAGATACATTAACGACCTCACTTTCTTTTGAATATTGTATACAAACAGAATCTAGAAAATTATTACGAATAGACAAAACAATCGGAAGCATTCTAGACAGGGAAACCAATATTTCTCTTAGCACTTATATTTGACAGATTGACAAATGAACTTCTTGAGCATTATAACAATGTGGTCCTTGTTTTCATTATCAACGGGTTGGGATTAATAATGATGCATATACAAACAAATAAACAAATACTTATAAATACAGCCATATAAATATATCTAATACACAAGCATACCAATACTACTCATTCCGATCCCTCTTAGAGTTGCCATCAGAAAAATGTGATAGTGTCGCGAAAAGGAAGGATTATTTAAATTCGATGCTTTCAAGTCTAGATCAGTCCAGCGTTCTTTTCTGACTGTGTTGCTCTCGTTCATATATCAAGTAAAGCAAAGTCAAAAGAAAGTTTCTGCTTGTACTCACAACATTGAACACATTATAAGTAATACCTACCTACTACGTATAGTCATTAAAAGAATAAAAGTCTTGTATTCTTTGAAAATAATAATAATACAAATGTTACTTTGTAAAAATAATATAAAACGCAGACATTTTATACAAGAAAAAAAAAACATCTATAGTCATGTGTTTAGTTGCATTATGAAAATTACTATTTGTAATCGATCATTAATATCAATTATAATAATTAGTTATGTGATTTTAAGTTTGATTTTAAACGACATGGGATTTTAATTTGAATAGTATAAAGTCATATTTTAATAATTAAATTTTCTAAAAACATTTACTAAAATTTAATTCTTACACTTTCATATTTTTAAGTTCTTTTTATTTTTTTACTACACTACAGAAAAGAGTTATTCTATCTAACACTCGAAATACTTTTGAAAAATATATTGTTAAACAATTTGTATTGTTCGGCTCGGACTATATGCCCGCTGTGATATCCAATTGTTTACATAAAATATTTTTAAAAAATCCCAAATCTGATAAAAATCCAATTGACATCCAATTGTTTACATGTTTTTGATATCCGATTGTTCGATTTGCCCAAACTCGTTTGCTTATTGGTTGGAACCAACTTAAATGGGGTTACCAATCCACCAATTAATCGGAGCCAGATTATATCACCCCTTTATTTTTTTTCCGATCATAAGTTTTTATTGTGTGCACCTTTTTTAATATTTTATGAATAGTGGAGTAGAGAGCAATGCTACTTGTTTCTCAATGATATATATCATAATTCTAGAGATTAAAAATATGAAAAACTACTGTTATAAGTAGTTTTCATTCAATTAGAGCATGTGCTTATTTTTTTTTCTAGTTTTATGTACAATTGACGTGTCAAATATATTGTGACTCTGTAAATATATAATCAAAATATTAAATAATTATTTGCTTTACAAATGATTGCTATTTACTCTATTTTTCTGTTTGGTTGTGTCTATCCAAATTAGACCAGTAGATATTTTATATACGTGTCCTCTTATTATTCTCCGCTCTTACCGAATAGGACAATGCCCCAGGGTTGTTGGTGAATGGTCATCGCTTCGAGCTGGAGTCCTTAGATTCGGATCCTTTGCTGAACAGAATTAATGAATGGGATTATCCGATCTTCGATCTGAAAGAGCAAGCGAAAGACCTCATACTAAGTCAAGTAAGCCTTTGTGTGTTTCTAATTTTACCTATAATCTATGTGGTGCTATAAGGGTCTTAAAGAATTATAAATAAACAGAAATTATATATCAGTATAATTCTAAAACGTATAGATGATTCAGAGTGTAGTTTACGATGTTTTACTTAAAAACTTGTAAAATGTTATTCCGTTTTATTGATTTACTTGAACACATTCACTTATATCTTGTTTTGGGGAAAAATTTATTTGAACAATACTACGATTTCGTATGTTATTACGTCTTTAACTAAATTTTTAACACTTAAAAGAGATTTTCTAAAACATTTAAATCCCTGGAACTATGAATAAATAAGGCTTCGCATGTTGTAATTGATGAATCCATATGAGTACGATAATAAAGGGAAACATCTCATCTACTGTTCTCTTTAGTCTAATTTAAATATAGTTAAATCTATGTTGGATATTTTGGTGGCCAAGTACACTTTTTGAGCTAGAGACTGCTCTGCATAAGGGTGTGGAAGAAGTGTCTGTGCATTATCTCTTTTTATCTCTGCATTATCTCTTCTCAATGTGCCAGACCTGTGTTTTCAATTACCCGTCGTATAGAATCTGTAATTCAGGTTTAAAATGTACCGACTCCATATAATAAAGTTTGTGTTCATAATACTTTACCCACTACCTATATAATCAGTTTAATAACTGAGAAGTTATAATTTTCTAAAAAAAATATTCTAAAAGATAATAGTAATATCCTGGGAATTATCCCCAAATTTTAAATTACTAAGTCCTTCATCTTATCTACTTGGTGTCAAAAAATCAAACAGGCGTAAAAAAAAGTCGCATATCTTCAAAATATACTTTTTTCTAAATAATTTATATTAAAGTATATATATATATATATATATATATATATATATATATATATATATATATACAATAAATACCATCAAACTCTGAAGATTTGTAAGAATTTGTCCCATTTTAATTTTAAAATATACAAACATTAATATTGCTTCGAGTACTACAACAAAAAAATAATAAGTCGTAATCAATCTCAAACATACTATGAAAATACTAATTTAAATTGCGAAGTACAATAGAAGAATTCTGCATATTTCGATCTGTCAAAAGCAATAGCTTTTTTGTATTTAGAAATGATTAATAATGTTTACCGATTTTCATCGCGTAGCATTTTTATAATTATTTTACCTTTTTACAATTATAATTTTTGAAATTTTCAGAATGTTCATTCATAAAACTCAGTCCCCCTTTTCCATAGAATAATTATTTTGAAATAAGTTTATTGAGACTTTAAATGCGAATCTATTCATGCATGATCTTTATACTGGAAACTTTTCAAAATGTCTGTTTTTTAATATTTTTTTAGATTTAGATTAAAATATTTCAGGCAAATTTAATTTTATTTAATGACAATCTTAATTAATTATTATTACAATCGATAAGTTGTTTTGTTTAAATGGCGCCTTACTACCAACAACAAATTAAAAAATATCAAAACATTTATTTTATTGTGTAAATAAAATAAAAAAAATTCATAATTTAAAACTTTTACGAAAATAAAAATGAATCGGAAGTAGAATATTTTGATTAATCCATAGGCTTATATTATAATCAAGAATGAATGTAATAAAAGAATGACTTAATAAATTTAAATTTGCCTAAACAAATGCGAAATGCACTGTGCATGTTCTTAAAATTAAAAATTGAATAATATTTTTGGGGAATTCCGTTTTAATTTAATCCACCAGGCAAGTTCAATGTTATTAAACGCCAATAAACAAATGTATTTTCATCGAAAAAGAAAGTTCGCAATTGCGCATTTCATATTTAAAATTTTATTTAGATATCTTCTTTCAAAACCGCAAAACTTCTTACTTAACAATGGAAGTAAAAAAGCATCTTTTATTGATACAAGTTCTATATAGACTGGTGTACATAACTTTTAAAGACGAAATGAGGTTTTCTTTAGTTAGGTGAAATTCACAATACAGAAACCAGTTTTTAGTTCCAAAAGAAAAGATAAATTACAACATAGAATCTAACTCATGCAGTGTGAATTTAAAAAAAGGTTTTATTGAAAGAAGTGTGAATATTTATTTCAGTGCTTATCTTAATTACACATTTTATAAGTCTATTTTCTATTTTCAAAAAAAGTTGCATTTCCACTTTAAACTGCAATAGGAAGAATTAAGTGCTATTTTACTACTATATCGATTAAATTAAATTGTCTTTTATATTATCAAATTGTTTTAATGTTTTTTTACTGAACAGCTTATGAAAATGTAGTAATTTTCTAACCCGTTTTACTTCTTATTATTTCACTATTAAATTTATGTTTTGTGCATCATGAAAAATTTGTTGTTGGTCAGTAATCTGTTTATTTTTTTTCTCTGTATTTTTAATCAGAGGCTACTTTTCAATAACAACACTTCCGTTTTCTTTAAAAAAAAGTATTTTTAATATAATGTTAATAATTCCCTTACTCCTAAAAAAGTTTACATTTGACAAAGGGCATAGCCTAAGATCTTGTAGAACGCCAGGAGATATGTGTATGTGGAAGGCTAGCGAGCGTTAGCGAGTAGAGGCGGAGCTTTTTAAATAATGAAATAAAGATTTACAATATTTTAATGACCAAATGATAACAATTTGTCAATTCAGATAAAACGGTCAATGGTTCTTTTATTTTAACTATAAGTTTTCCAAGAAAGTCTTGGGTTGAATGCTGTCCTAAGAATATATAACTTCCTATATTCCTTATAATCAAAAGGAAACAATTTCATAACTGAGCAAAAAAAATTCAGAACTTTTTTCTTTTACGCGTGGTAAATGATTATACGTTATGCATTTGAACCAGAGCTGCAACTCCCTTTGATTGGATTCTATTTTCTTATATTTCTCTATATTATCGAGGTTGACCGACTTTACCCTTACGATGATACATTGGTCATGTTCTGTATTCCTTCTTCCAATTCCGTTTAATGAAATTAAATAATTTAATTAACAAGAACCTAAAGCTATTCAACGTACTATATGACGAATCAATTATTCAGTAAATTTTAGTTTTAGTATCCAAATAACTAATATTACTGAATTTACAATAGTAGTGCTAATATCTCAGTTGTTAGCTGTTTAAATTAAATTTACGGTGTTCCTGCAATAACTTAACATAAATCTTAAAAAGAAACTTGAATATACTTTTGAGCATTTAAAGGTTATTTATAATCTACAATATCTCAATTTATACTGCTATAAACGCTTTAGTGCAAGATATCAAAATTTCATATTTCCCGAAACAAAAAAAAAATTAAACCGTTAAATGTCATTATATTCATTTTTGTTTCCTTAATTCAAAACGAAATTCAATACTTTTTTACTCAATTAGGTAACATAAAAAAGTTTCAACTTGATTCTATACTCCTAGGAATCGAGGTATGCCTTAATTTGCATTTTGTCGGAAATTAATTAGCATTTTTTTCAACCCCATGGGAGATTCTATCTCTGTACAAAAGTAACTTATTAATAACAATGTATCACATTAACCCTATCTTCTAAAAGTGGATTTTCAGAACTAATTAAGCTATCTCCATTGTTATTTCATTGCTTAAATCCGTTAAGTCAGTCATTTTTAAGGAATATGAAAGAATGTGTATGCAGTTTTCCATATTGAAGTTTCTTTTGTTATCCATGTAATATTTCTCTTTGTCAGCATACCTTTATTTTTCTTAATAGATTTTTATTTGAATATACAGGGAGTTTCAAAAACAATGAAATATTGTTATATTAATTCAATTTTATTAAAAGACTAGGAATTTTAATAATAATATTGTTTAAATACATAGTTTTTTGCTTAATTGCTTTTTATTATTTTTGTTAATGCTTTCGTTAATTTGTGCCTTCAGAATTTTCATAGTAGAGGTCAATTTATTGAAAATCTTAACAATTAAGGTTAAAACAATGCTTAATTTTTATAATAGATATATTTAAAAATAGCATTGTCTTCTAGTTTCAAAATTTCTAATTTTTTTTCGTAGCTATCATATTGTATTTTGATATTTTTTATCATGAAATAGCACATATTCGTACTAGTAGTGGTTATTAATATTAATAGAGCACATGAAAAGAGAGATTGCAATGAAAATAATAATTCACCATTTCAAAGGAGTATTATTTAAAAAATATACACTTAAGTGAAGAAGAAGTTAAAGTAAAAAATAGATGATGCGTTATAAAATAATTTAGTGTAGTTTAGTATAGACCTCATATTACAATATTTGTTGTATAAAATTTAAATGAACAAAAACCAAATCACAAGATATACTAATTACTTAACTAATACAACATAAATGAACCAATTATACTTTTAACACAAATTACTCAGTTTGTTGTTATAATCATTTTGTTACTCATTTTTTTATATTCGGTTTGAAAGTATAATATTTATTCCGTTAACTTTAAACTTTCGTTGTTAAACTTTATCCTAAAATGAAAAAAAACAATTTAACAAAGTTTAAATTTTAATTTCTTGAAAAAGTTCAGTTGATTTATATTAAACTTCTGCAAAAGATACTAATGAGAAACAACAAATCATTATGTAACATTTATTTTTAAACAAAACCAACATTTATTAGTTTCGACTTTATTTTAAATTAATGATGTCTCTCGAATATTCATCCCAATGTATTGCAAAGTACTTTAGGTGATGTTTTGTAACATATATCCTTATTTCATACTTCACGAGGGTCATATTAAGCTATAAGAGTTGCAGCTTGGCATTAAATAACACTTTTAAGTCAACCAGTAGAAGATTTCGCCGAATTGCCTAAAATAATATTTTTAGACACATAAAACTTTGTATTCGAATTTATCTTGTTTGAGAAAGATAGCTAAAAAAGTAATGCAAAGGCTTCGTTTGCAACACTTAGTAGAATATCTAAATACAAGTTTTATATAGTTTTAAAAAATCAATTTCATTAAATAAAAGCAATTATCTGGTTTCCTTTTGGAGCAAAAGCCATCTTACCGTTGATGAAACAATTCTAAATTATATTTACAATAAACGTAGATATAAAGTTAGCCAGTAAATCCAGATTAAACTCTATTTATTTTCAAACGGCAATGTGTTTTGGTCTCTGCTTAGAGAAATAAAATTCTTGGACGGAGTTACTAAAACATTCCAATCGCCATTGCTATTTATTTAATCAACTAGATTTTATTAAATCAACTGTGACACGAAATAATCATCATCTATACAAAATTTCGAATCTAAACTAATTAATTAATTTTAGAAAAACTTTTATTCAAACATATTGCGCCTCGAAACATGTATCTGAACTTGAAAACCATATTTTAAGTATAATTTTACTAATATTTCTCGATTTTTCAACTCTTTTGTCTATATTTAAGCTTAATTAAACGTCTATGAAAACGTATAAACAATGAAGATTACACACTATCAAAAATGATCATGTATCCTTCGCTAGTTTTAATTAGCTTCTTGGGAATTTCTCAGAAACGCTCTAATTAAACTATTCCAATCTAACTGATCATGATTTATTCAAATAATCAAGAGTTATCTCGGAGAAGCCAATATCTTATCCCTGAAAACGATTTCGCATAGAATACGTGATCAAAGGTCGGTAACACGATTCGTTTAAATTTTTCCGCTGTTAAATTTTTGATATAAATTTACGCTTATTATAAATTAATATAAATTAATTATTATTTCGAAAAAACATATTTGTAAATGGAATTGCGTAAACATGCCAAGTTTCAAATGAATTGACATTCGAAAAGATGTAAAAGCTTAACTGCAAGATTTGATGCTATAGCAGCAATAAAGTTAAATTTTATAAAAATATCTCTTTTTTTAAAACAACAGACACTCTATGATATATAATTCATGACTGTTAAGAATTAAAAACTCTATACTGTCTTTTAGACGCAAAACTACAAAAATGTCGAGTGTAGAACTTGAACATGATGTAATCATATTTCATATAAATATGTCTGTATACAAATGTTTTATTAATAAAATATCGTTGTATTTCTAAAATTTAACTTTAATATATATATTTTCAGTACCTCGTATTTCATGTAAGAGATAATAAAATACGAATCTGACAAAAAATCTAAAACCTTTATATTTGTATTTTATACGTTTAGTTAACTTTTGGCTCTTCCGCATAAAATCTTTTCTTTATTTCCAGGATAAATATGTACGTGAACTAATTATGAGCCGTAGTAAACAGATGCTTTATTCGAATTAAAAATGTGTCAAAATTAAACTTAAAATAAGGATTTATTTCAGCAACGAAGCAAAACTGTTATTAGGCTTAATTAAATTTGCTAAATAAATTAAAAATAAAATGTGTATGGTTAATTAAATTCCATATTCTCATAATTAGTTGAAAAGAATGTTTACCGAAATATATTTTCTTATTAATGACTTTCAGTTATTTTGCTTAAACTTTTAAAGTGTTTACTTAGACTTAAAACCACTCAAATTATTACTCATCAAATTATTAAATATTCGCTCATTTTTTTTAATTATTAATTCGTGAAAAATGGTTCTCAGTAGTTGCATTTTAAATGTCTTACGATACATTATTTTAACAGCATTTTCAACTTATTTTTGTCTGCTATTAATATTTTTATAATTGGTTAATAATTTGAGAACCACACACATATTCATATATATTAATTCCTCTTAAGCACGCTTGTTATTTTTTTACAAAATCAAGTCGTAATTTCTAAAAATAATCACCCCTTCCCACCGCTTGTTACTGTTAATTGCAATATTTTTTTTTGGTAAATCCCGGTTTGTAATTTTCAATGTATTCAGTGACTTAATTGACAATTTTTAATTGTTAATGCACTTTTTCGCGTGCCATTAGAATTATTATATAATTGTTACACGATCTTCGTTGGTTTTCTTTGCAAACCGATTCTTGCTTTGCTTTTTGTAAGGTAGTGCACAATATCAGTGAGTTCTAGCAACTATAATAGTTTTATAGTTACATAAATTTATGAGATAAAGAATCGTCGTATAGAATTGCACTAAATTACAAAAAAATTAATAAATCGATACTGAAAACTTTGAAAGTTGAAACTGTAATTGTTTATAGATATAAATAAGAATGTAAATAAAAAGTATGGTTGAATCGATACTTGTATAATTTACATGGCAAGTTCCAGTTTGTCACTGATTCGTCAAAAGTGCTGATTGTATAGTTATGCCAAATTAAAATTCATATTAGCATCATACTTGATTTCGCCATGTAAATCAATGTATAATATATAAAAAGTATAAATGTAGGAAAAGAATTTTAAGAATACGGTGGTATTCTGCAAAGGCGTCTAAATCAATGTCACCCAATCAGTGTTTTGATATAAATGCACATAAATTACCAAACATTTGGCTTACTTTTGGAGAATGTGCTGGTGATAGTTTTTTTCTTCGGCTGTATTGTCAGATAACAAATCCTTTAACTAATTTGAAACGTTCGGTGACTTAATTCAAGCGCAACAGTTCATTCGTTTGAGTATACAAAAAAACTTCTCATTGCTTGATGCAAGAAAACTTCTATATATAAATTAGAAAAGTCAAATTATTTACCAATATTCCTGGGTTTTGTATAAAAGATAATCCTTTTAATACATTTCAATGAAAAAATTCTACTTTATTTAGCTTGCTTTTTTTTCAATCGTTTGCAAAGTTATAGGAAATTAAGAAACAAATAATAATCTTTGGGTGAAATGGGTAATCCAATTATTAATGAGTAAAAATTAACAATTCAGAAGAAATTAACAATTTTTTAAGAAAGTGTAACGTTTTGCAATGACATACATTTTGAAGCTTTTAAATGACAATAATTAACTATAATATATTTAATACGATTTATATGTTTATTTTTACTTAAATTACATGACTATTTTTTAAGCAAAATGTCAACAATAACACATTTTGATAGCAAAATGTATACCACTTGCTTTGACCGTTATAACATAAACTGATAGTGATAAATGGATGAAACAATCGTTAGTGGAACAAATTAAAAATAACCTAAATACAGTATCGATTCCTCAATTGAAATAAACCACAAATTATACTAGTATGTGTTCTTTTTTGAAGATAATAAATAATAAGAAAGCTGATTATACTGAGTTTTAAAAGTTCATTTAAGTTATTTTTCTATTTTATTCAAGTTATTAGGCTTAAATTTGACAAAAAAAATAATTTTTATAATGTATTTTTACACAACAAATTCTATGATTTAAAAAATTAGTCATTTTACCCTCCATTGACGAATCCAAAAGAAAAATAACTATTTCGAATATTTGTAAACTCCATAATTAAATAAAAATAAATTATTGTTACCAATAGTGCACATTTTTATAAATCTATTGTAATTTTACAATTATTTTAAAGATAAATTGAAATTTTAAAATTATATAAATCTGACTGTTAATAGCAAATTTCCCCCGCCTTAAAATACAGCCCCTACTTAAAATAAAGTTAAGTCAAGAATGATAATTAACTACTTGTAAGTGTAGCTTTTTGGAATTTTAATGAGATAAAAACCTTAACTCAAAACTATGGAATAATATTAACGCAAAAATCTACTCCTAACATACTGTATAAGATTTTAATTAGCTAAAAAGAATATAGAAACTTTAGTACTAGGACAACATTTCACATTCAAAATTTTTCACAAACAATACGGTGGTTAAAAATTCCAGTCAAAGTAGAATAATAAGCACAGCGTTTTGGAAAATAATACTTCTTACGCTATAAAATAATATTTTAATTAAATTTTAAAATCTTTGTAACTTTTTTTAATTGAGGAAATGTTTCATTCATTTTTTTTTCATTTTAGTACTAAAATTTAAAATATTATAATATGAAAACATAAGTACTCAAAAATGTTTTATACTATGTCATTAAATACGTTCTTTCGGGAGGATATTTTTATTAATTACTAATAATAAAAATTATAAATAATGAAAGTTTATGTTTATGCACTAATTGTATTAGTATGAACTATAAATTAGTGACGTCATATTGTGGTGAAAGTTAGACATCAAGTGGATAACATTTTATTGTACTCGTCTTACCACTCGGTTTTTTTTATTCACCAATCACAGAGGCAAAATCAATTTTTATCGACAAAATTTAATCTCGATTTAGGTTGTGCATAGTGTCTATATAGAAGAATATGTGATTTTTTTTAAATATAAAATATTGGAAAAATAATCATCTTCAGATGAAAATGTATTTTATGAGTAGTATTGTTGTTTTTTCTACACGTTTTAGGATCCTTTGAGTTCAATATTGTTTTTAAAACTTGGTTGATGGATCTGTAAAGATGATATCTCAAGAATGGCTATTTCTATGACAACCAAACTTGGTATGCGATTTACGATGTACATGTGAAATGACAAAAGTAAAAATTTTACAAGAAGTTTAACAATTTTTATGTTTATGGTTTTAAAACAGACTAGCAATTTTTATTAAAATTTCCGTAGCTTCACATTTTTATGTATTTTTAAGTGTGGTAAAGGTGAAATACGCGTAGAAATTGCCTAAGGGGTACAAAAGTTAGAATAAAACGTCCTTGTTTTTATCCAGACTGAGCACCGATTTTATGCATATTACACATAAAAAATTACACAAAATACCATTTACATTTGTGTCTCTTAGTTAAATAGATGCAATAATATTAGATCAAAAAGCTTACAATTAAAGTCAAAAGATGATTGCTCCATTATCAAAATAGAATAAAACACTTTCTTACTATTTTATTTTGATGAGGATAAAAATAAAATGTTGTGTGAGGATATAAACGTTTATTTTTATATTATTTCAAAATTCTATATGTAATTTTTAAGTGTAAAAGCACTATATCTATCCTTAATCAAAGTTTAGACAAATTGTTTGAATGGGGATGACATTTATTTTGTTTACATTGGGTGATGAAATCATAATCACTATTATAATAAAAATATATACTTCTTCATCAATTCAAATACCACGCTTAATTATATTTTGAGTATATTGCTACACACATTTTGTCAGACAAAATAGTGGTTATTTTCCAATGCATAATTTAAAAATATGTATGGACTTATATTACAAATATACTATAGTAAATTACTAAAATGTACCCATATATAAACTTTTTTTATAATCTGTAAACTAGTATTGAAATGTTTTTGTCTATGCCAAATTATACATTCTTTAAAAAAAACGTTTTTCGTGTATACTATCTTCTTTTAAAATTATGTAACCAGAATTATTAGTATAGCCAAACTGTAATTAAAACGTATGTTACTAAATGTGTTTTTTGTTATACTTTGCTTTCTGTGTATTTGCAAAAAAAGAAGTTAATTTTCATGTAAAGAGAAATTACTGCTATATTTAATGCTTTCAGTTGATTTTTAAAGTAAAACTATTTCGATAAAAATAAAAATTCGTTAATTTTTTTAACGTTTTAACTTGTTATATTATTTTGTTTTGTGCACTGTTTGCCATAAAAATATATGAGCTAAGTAACCATTCACCATTGTAACTTTTGTGTTGAACATAAAAATGAAATTGCGAAGTAAAAATATCTTCTTATATAAAGGGTTTTGATACACTCCTCTGACGTCAAGTAACTACGTCATTCAGTAAATGTGCAACACAAAACTTAATTTTAAGGTAGCTCGATAGTTAGAAATAAAAAATATCGCAGACTAAACACAGGTACGAATAAATATTTGTTACATTTTTGTCGTTAATTTAATTGTTGAAGAAGCTTTTTTTTTAAGAAATGTATTTTTTAATTGGGCGCGCATTGAAATAATTTTATGAGAGGTGAGATATTCTATTTACTTTAAGTAAATTTACATAAATTATATATGGAATCTGTTCTATCGAATATAAATGATATTAAACGTGTTTATAATACTTTGGAAAATATCTTACAATAAATTATCAAGTTACATGTAGCATGAAATTCAAAATGTATTTTTTTTATTCTAAACAAGCGTGTTGACAGATTGACCATTATTGACAGAAAATAAATTATTTATAGATTTTTTTATTTAGTGGCACTTTATTGCATCCATATATTATCTGAGAATTGAACCTATACTCTTGGGGATGAAGCCCGCGTTCATTGATAATATAAACAAAGCTTTTTGTAGGAGTTCCGATACTCGCAGGAACTACTAAATACAGGGTGTTTGAGAAATATCTTTAAAACTTTGACATGCAATAATAACTAAAAGAAATAAGATAACTATGCTATGTGGCTTGTACATGTAAAGTAGCACATAAAATTTTATTTATAAACTGTTTTTTTTTTTGTTTTTTTTTAACTATGTACAAATAAAACTTCATATGTTGCTATTATGTGAACAAGCAACGACATTTAGCTATCTTATTTCTTTTAGGTTTTATAGCGTATTAAAGTTATAAAGAAAATTTTAAAACACACTGTATATAGATAAATAAACATCATTTTTGGTGTGATAAACACATTTGTTGATATATGTAACACTTAATAATTAACGATTCAAGACGTGTGAATCAAAGAGATAAACTTACACTCATGAAAATAAGTTGATTTATAAAAATTATATATTATGCCAAAACTGGAATAGATAACGCAATTTGTTTACATACAAAAGTTTTCTTTAACAATCCTTAAGAAAGTAACAAATGCAACATATTTTAATTCAAAATTTGTTTTCACATATAATAAATACATTTCATAAAATTACTCAAAGCTTCTGCAAACATCATTAAAATAACTTAAGACCCTGAGACAGTTTTTTACAAAATGTGAAAAGAATTATAAAATAAAGTTGAACTATTTTAATTTACTCCTCGACAAAAAAGAATTCTGCATAAGGCTCTGCCGTACTATTATTCATTCACTTAAATCTTAAGTTGAAGTTTGAGGTTTGTGCTTGAAATGTGTTCTGAAGTATTTTTGATTAAAGGCGAAAATATATTCGCGGCTTATTGAAAAGAGCCCAGAACCTCTTTTAGTTCCCGGGCTTTGTGGTTGCCGAAGTAGACGTGAATTTTAAAAATTCGCCACAGCAGAACGAAGAAATATTTCATGCATAAGCAAAATCAAATGTACGGAAGGCCATTTGGAAAAAAGAGCTTTTTTATGCTCTTAGTGATTTCATTTTGTTCAGGGATTTTCAAAAAGCATATTTCGAAGTCCTAAGCAAACGTAAAGAAAGAAATTTGGAAATATTTTAGTTGCGTTTTATTATTAGGACGGCTGTGATTGTTTTTATTCAAAATGAAAGGGGATAATGTAAAACTTTGCAACGGAATTTTTCTTGATATATTACAATTATCCTATTTTACAACTAACTAATAACGGAATTTGTTTTTTTCGAAAAGAATATAACTATAATTTTTATTTAAGAGCTCGGGTAGGGATTTTGCTGTTGTTTTTAAATGTAAAAATGTGAGTAATTATCATTAATGAACATATAGTTCATATAATATAAAATAAACTTTATGAAGGAAACCACTAAACCAAAAACAACAATGCAATATTAAGCACAATATAGTTTTTACTTTTTTGATTTGCGTTAAAATGTAAACTATTAATTTTGTAAAACCAAAACTTTAATACCTTTTATTAGATAGATTGTTTTCACAAAAAAATTGCATGTGTTAATACAAACTGTTATATAATAAAAATATAAGAAAGTTAATTTAAAAAAAATTGTAAATTTTTCTGGTAAATATCTGTTTATTTGGGTGGATTTTAACCCTGCAAGATGTTTTTAAAACAAAGGGTAGATATTTAAACATTTCAGAGTACCCTTTTCTTAACGTAAAAAAGGAGTGTTACTTTCAAATCTCATCAAAGTCCAACTCCAAGTAATTCAAAAATTCACTCAATATTACATATTCTTTCATTTTCCTGGCTTAATGAAAGTGAACAAATTAAGGACAAACAAATTTAGGACGTGCTTTTTACCATACTTTGAGTATAAAGGATGATCGATCGAAGTTTTTTTTTAATTTTCATGCATCTAACAGTTAATATTAAAAGAAAATTTGGAAAATTACAGGATCCGAACATTTTGCCTGTACTCATGGTTATAACTGATTAATCGAAAGCTCAAGAACTGGAATTATTCAAAAAAAAGTGTGTCATAAAACAAAATCACTCAGTTAAGTGTTCAATATATTTAAAGAAAACCAAAATTTTACAACTGTGAATATAATAACTTAAGGAACAAAACTACATACTTTATTTGTATTTAAGTAACAAAAATTTAATACAAAAAAATAAAGAAAATCTCGAATTGTTCCTCTAAATAAAGAAAAGACTTCTCGTTAACAAATAACAACTTACAGTTGTTAAAACGCAAAGGGTAGCCAATTATTTAAGTTATTGAAACTTTCTTAGAACAGAAAATCTTAAAACCCAAATAAAACTTTATTTAACTTATCCAAATGGCTTCATATTACGGAAAGTATAAAAGTCCTTATTCCCTCTTGAAATTTAGTTGAAGAAATTTAAGATGCAATTGAGGTAGTTAAACTAATAGTGGTGAAAGGTTATTTTGACTAATACCACCATTTTTTTTACCGCAACTTAAAATCCTCCAAAATGGGTCCGGATGTAAAAGAAATGATTCGTAACTGCAACCAGCGGCATTTTCAAAATTACAGAATAGTGTGCTTGAAAAATTAGAATTTTAACGTCACTATTTTCCAAGTCCCTACAACGCTCCGTTCGAATGTTATAACATGTTTAATGTATTCCATCAAAGTTTCATAAAAGGTCAATAATAATATCAGTTGCAATAACGTGAAAATCTAATATACAAAACTTTAAATCAATTAGAATACCGGTTTTTAGTACAAATACTATGTAACTTCAAAACGTAGTATTTTGAATTTTGCAGAATACTTTGTTTGAAAAATGAAATTTTAACGTGAGAATTTTTAACTTTGTACAATGTTTCATTTGTCTATTATAACTATTTTAATTTATCTCATTCACTTAACATTGATGAAAATATCGTTTGAAATTTAAAATAATTTTCGTTACCCTATAGACATTATGCTCATGACTTCATCGGCTTTGAATGATTTGATAATTATTATCAAAAATCAAACAAAACCAATAACGTCCTGTGTGTAATGTTTATACCATAAAGGAAATTACTTTAAATTTAAAACGGTAATTTTCCATCAACGTTAAGTGAATGAGATACACTAAAATATTTGTAATATACGAATGGAACATTGTATTAAATTTTTTTTTAAAAATCACGTTAAAATTCTAGTGTTTCAGAGAAAATACTATGCTAATTTCAAAATTCTTCGTTTTGTAGTTAAAGAGTATTTTTTGTAATGACCGGCGTTCGAAATGATTTACAGTTTCATATATTAAAATTTCCCTTTTCTCCGTTGATTGCAACTGACATTACTCTTGCCACTTCGTGAAACTTTCCTGGGATTCATTAAAAAATTTTATAACATTGTCGGGACTTGAAAATGGTGTAGTTAAAGTTCTAATTTTTCAAACTCACTATTCTGTAAATTTTAAAATTTTATGTTTTTTGTCAAGCCTTTGTTATGCTGACAGACTGACACATTTTGAGGAGTTTTTAATTTGTAGTGAAAATAATAGTGATATGAGTCAAAAGGGACTTACATCACTATTACTTTAACCGCCTCGTTTTATGAAAAGGAATTTTTATAATTATATTTACTTCACTGAAAGGTAGTCCTTTCCTAGAATTACGAATTTCTGTTAAAAGTGCCACCGACACATATTTCATTAACTTGCAGAACTATATTATCTTAGCAAACGTCAAATAATATGCAAACTCAATAAAAAAATAAGTTTAAACTTACAAAAATATAAATACGTATATCAAAACTGAAAGTCAGAGAACTCTAATTACATTATTTTATGCATTGTCGAAATAAAATACTTTTATCTCTTAAAAAGCTACAATTTCTATTTTTTACTTAAAGAATATCTCAACATATAGTTTTTACTTTATTCTTTCGCAAATACTTTTACCCTAAAAGCGAGATACCATACCTTTTTGCTATTTTGCCCTCTTGTGTATGCATCCGAGTTACGCTGAAACATTCTTACTAAGGTAAGTGTTTTTTATTGATCTTCCTATTCAGCTTTCCTTTACATGTCATTTTAGACGACATGTTTACAGTTTCTCTCGAACTGCTTGATAAAATCATATTAATAAAAGTGTGCAGATTTTGACATTTCTGGATAAAGTCTTCAATAATTAACTTAATGTCTTAAATATTTAGGATTTTTAAAAAATGACAAAAAGAAGTAGCGTTGTATTATTTGCGTACTATAAAATTTAATGGAAAGTAAGATAAATATCCCTCTACACATGAAGTTATAGTTTCAGAAGACACACAACTTGTATCATTTTTACTTAGTCTGTTTCTCTATTATGATTTAAATCTCCAAAAAAGGATAAAACATATAGTTCTCAACTCTTTCTTTTATGGAATACCATTTGTTTTCCCATTGTTAACTTATTAGTTTTATTTTGCTTTATTTCAAAACGAATGCTAACGTACTGTAAAATGAATTATTTTGTTGTTTTGCCTAGTCGTTTATATTGATAACAGAGGAGTGTGTTGTTTAGAAGTTGTCCAATTAAGTTCAATTTTTCCTTCAAGTATTTACATATCGAACAATTTTTTTACCCATTTTTCTAAATTATACGTTTTTTTAGTTTTTATAAGTTAGAGGTTATTGACGTAAAACAGAGGGAAAACTAACCAATGCATGCAAAGTTTGCCTGCCTTCTAATGGATATGACATATTTACTCTTGTGTTAGTTGTCTTGTTTTATCATTCTGGCTACTATTTCGCTTTCAAAACAAGATTAATTTTATGTTTTTTTTCAAAACGATATCCTTCAGTATGATCCCCGTAATATTATTTATAAACTGCAAGAAATTTAAATACTTAAACAGTTTTTATATGCACATTTTCTTTGTTCATATAGTTAAAATTCAAATGTGCAATTAAATACTCTTTATATTGAAATAAGTTTTTAAAATTCCCCAAAGTGTTATAACTTTTAATCGTAATTTTGTTTTAGGAAACTTACTTTTTTTAAAACCTTTAGTTATTTGAGATCTTATTTAAACGCAGTCTTGTAAAGTTTAAAACAATGTCGTAGATATAAGTTAATTATAACACAACAAAATTACTCTTACTTTAGTGACGTCTTATAATGGTTCTAATCTTATCACTTTGCACAATTAACCACGCCGCTAACGAAAATGCAAACAATAAAAAAAATTACAATTACAAATATAATTATAACGAATATTTTGATTAAAAAATAAATATGTTCACCCATTCATTTAAATTTTATTGGTAGTATGTTACTGTACATTTCTTACTTTGAAGCTACTTTACCGAACATAAAATGTCACTCTAGTTTTGATGTTTCACTTTGCAATCAATATAATAAATTGAAAAATGGATAATTCGTAACTGATATTTTATGTTAAAATTTTATATGTAACGTCAAACGGTTTATAAATCGTTTTTATGAAACCTGATTTCTTAAGTAAAATTTAAAAAAAACATTTATTCTTTACTTATGTTTGTATTAATGTAAAAAAGTCGTAGAATGCAATGTTTGAATTAACATTAAGTTTACCGTTAATATTAAGATTAATACATTTATTTACTTTGGCTAGATCCGTATAGATAAAGAGATACATTGCATTGTGATTTCAATATTAATTTACCCCGGAACGTAGATTTTCCTGTTGGGAAGAAAAGGCATACAAATACAAAAACTTAACTATAATTAAAGCAAGGAAACGTTTAAACTTTTATGAAATACTGATTTATTTTAAGTGCGAGGACAATTGGTTTGCATGACTCACCAGGTAGGACAAGGGCTGACAGTCTATCCCGGAGCATCTCTCAGACACGAGATTGATTAAAGTTTTTTACATAAACATTACGAGTCTCCGTCAAGTGCTCGTCCAAAATATATGAGAGCGAGATCTCAGAGAAAGGTCTTAGTCCTACGAGTAAAAGTCAATGTACAAGTTTTAAGTGTTATTAGAGAGTTTCTACGTGAAGAAGAGTACTGTCGATGGTGAGCGTGGGTACAGCCCCTAGATCAGTCCCATTGGTTCGCAGGCATAATAATTCCACACCCGTGATTCGGTAAAACCATCTCATTCACAAGATTGGGCCCCGACGAGATGAAAGGGCCCATATATTTCACTTTTATGGGGCCTGGTTTATGGGAACTAAATCCCCGAAGTCGACTTTCTGTCAGTCTGGCGCCTTAATCTTGCGTGGGAACAGGTGGGGAGGCAGATCTAATTGCATCACCACAATGTTCAATAAAAAAATCTATAAAACCTTCATAAGATATAAGATATGGACCGTAATATGATGTTGTAACTATGAATTTGAATTTAATTCTTAAGTAATTAATAAATGCATGATATATATTTTATTTTTTCTGTTTCAGATGTGTTACAAATTTTCCATGAAGTTGGCCTCTTTGAAGCATTCAAAATACCAGTTCACGAGTTCCTAAATTATTTCCATGCCGTTGAATCTGGATATAGAGAAAAACCATGTAAGTTCATGAAATTCAGTTTTTAATGTGATTATATTATAGATTCGAATATCGAATGTATGAATATTACTATCTCAAATTATCCTAGTCACAGAAACTCTGAAATGTCTATCATCACATAAGTTTCTTTTTGAAATAAGACCGTGTGAAAGTTTTTATATCAATGCATTTTAACTGTTTAATATTAGCTTAAATGGTAAAAGTAAACCATTTTACATGCTTAAAAAATTATTTATTTGTCAACTTTGAATTCTTTTCCCCCATTAGTCAAGTGAAAAAATGTACTGAAATTTCCTGTAATTTGTCATGAAATTTCAATGAGAATCGAAATTACCATACTCTCTCAATACGTAATGTAATTCTCTTGATTCAGATAAAAGGGCGGCATTTTACACAATTATTCCAATAAAATGTGTGATTCAAGTT